>JACEIK010001577.1:48203-64232 GCA_018107945.1 Datura stramonium | reverse complement strand
GTAGTCCAGTCCCTGTGGGATCGATACTTGGCTTACTTGAGCCACTTACTACTTGTTCGACCACGTGCACTTGCGTGTAGTCATCCAGATAGTCGAACAGATGTAATGCACAAGATTCACAAAAATATCCTCGCCATATAAAGAATCACCTTTAGAGGGTCTACAAGAGTCATTTTGCCAAACTAAACATCACATTAGGACATTAAGCAAGTTAAGCAAGCAAACATCATAAGTCAAGCTGGGAATTTACAATGTACGACCAAGATTACTATGCTACGTGTCAACATTTGTTCATTATCATCATCCTCATGCCCTTGTTTTCATAGTTTCATTTCAACACAAGAAAAATTTTAGTTGGTGCCTCTTAAAACAACTTCACAACAGACTCAAAGTGACATCGCATTTCCCTTAGGAATGTTGCCACTCAATCTATCATCGGGAAAAACCAACCCGGTTCGACAACAAAAATAACTAAAATAAAAGACTGCTCCTTGGGAAAGAACCGTGGTCAAAAGAAAATCGTTTGAGTTTTAATTTCTACCTTACTATTTACAATGGCGAAAAAGAAACACAATTTTGTGGTCATCTCATTCAAAAATTTCAAAATATGATGCTTAAAACCAAAGACCTATTTAGCCACTAAGTACCATTCACAAAAAGACACAAACCAATTCATTCATTTATTCATATAACAAAACAAACCCGACAAGTTTAATCATCAACCAGAGATCGAGTCACTAAGCAGAGAATTAGATCTGAGAGCGAAAGAGAGGAGAGCAGAACTTTACTTCTCTGCTGAGGCATAAGCAATAGCAAACAATCTATAACTAAGTAGTTTAAGTGGTCCGCTGATTTATGAAAGCCCGGTGAGGCCTCAACCGACAGCCTTGCTATGTTCTGCAGTGCGCCTGGTGCAAATGGCTTTCTTTTTTCATGATATACCAATCAGAATGGAGGGTCCTACCTACAGCCCGATAAAGGCTGGACCTACTCAAACTTAAATAAAAATATCAAAATTTCACAAGAAACAAATCTCCTCCCATCAACAACGCTCATCACTCCCCCACTTAAGATCATACATTGTCCCCAATATAAATATGCAAAAAGAAAAAAGGGACAAGGAACTCCCTAAGCGGGTCACTCCTCTTAATCGTCAGCCTCAGCCTCACCACCATCACCTCCGCTGGCATCACCAAGCCCAGCAAAATCATCGCCTAGCCCTTCAAACAAGTCAGCAATTAGCCCCCGAGCTAAGGACGGAGCATCCATTGTAGCATCCAAGGAGTTCATGTCGGGCACTTCGACCGAAGTCCGACTCTCCCACTCCTGCACTTCAATTCGAGGGAAGTGACTGCCCCTTGTACTGCATCCACCCTCTTGCACAAAGTGGAGACATTCTCGTATAATTATTTGAGCTCCTTCTTGATTGTTTTGGCAATGAGTGCGGGGAGGCTCTTGGCCAAACTTTGAGGCTGGCTTTCATGCGAGTTTGTCATCTCCACGAGGCGATGGAGAACACTTGGCTAATAAGATTAGGGAGGTGGAGAAACTCTTTGCTTGGGCATGTCACCCGATGCTTGGCCCGACATGTCAAGTTGAGGCACATCAGATTCTGGGGCGATTGGTGATTGGCTGACCCGTGGGAGAGGGCTTCTTTTTGCACGTCAAAGGCTTGCAAGCACTTTCTTTTCACTGTCGGTGCCTCGGCGTCTCTCTTCCTATCAATGGTAATCACTCCTAGCGCAGAGGAAGGAGTCTCGTTAGGAAAAATAGGCACTCTAATTGCTTCACAAAGTTGGGAGATCAAAACAGCATATGGCATGGATGTACTGGACTTTCGGGCCTTCTTCTTCATCTACTGAGCTACAATTTCCCCGAAGTTGATGGGGACCCCCCACATAATGCAAGCAATCAATATGGTCGCTTCCATGGTGACTCACTGCTCATTCTTGGATGGGATGATGTGAGAACAAATAAAGTCCATCCATAGCTTGGCCTCGAACTTCAAATCGTAGCGAGAGATTTCGCCACTCATGGAGGCCCAAAGAGGAGTATCAGTAGCAATAATGCGAGCCACCCATGCATACTGGTCTTTTATATCAGCCACCCGTGCCATGTACTCCATAGCAGAGTCTATTTCATCTTCCCAAAATGGATAATTTATAGTAGTTGGGGTGATATCAACTTCCACCCCACAAATCATCACCGAAGGCAAGAAGGGAAACTCATCCACTTTACCCCGATGTTGCATGCTCTCTTGGCGGGCCTGATAGAAGGAATAGAACTCTGTGACAAGGCTGGGGTAGTATGGTGGCAAAGGGTTGGAAAATGCATGCCATTGCCGATGGATGAACTACTCAGTGACATTAGGGAAATCACCTTTCAACCCAGCCAATTCAAACCTCTTCTCCACCGTGATAGAGCGCCCCTGGCAGATGACATAGTGTTCCTTCATATTCGGAACATAGAGAATGATGGCTTCCTTCGTGTTGGCTCGTGGTGGAGCAGCCTTTGCTTTGCCTTTGCCCTTTCTAGCAAATGAAGCAGGGGCCTTTCATTTGTCGATGTTCCTGGAGGATGACATCATTTGTGTTTCTGCAAGAGGTATGTTAGTGACAAGACATTGAAGTAGAATTTACAAGAAAAGAAACTAGTCTAAAGAAGAACTGAGAAGCAAAGGAAAATCAAAAAATCATTCAAAGATCAGGTGGTACCGGCGATTCGCCGAAGATAATTCACGAGACGCCGACTGGCCGCCGATGCTTAACAGATCACTAGGGAAAATCAAGCCATTTTCGACAGTTCAAGCGGCGTTTCGCCGGTCACATTTTGTGAACCACCGAAGTAGCGTCGGATTCACTCAGTAGCCAGGACCAATTTCAGAGTGAACTGGCGCCCCAAGCGGCGTTTCGCCGAATCTAACCGGTAAATTACTGGCCGCTGTTGTCCGAAATTACGACTCATTACTCACAAACACCCATTAACACACATTCAAAACAAACATAGTACTATCAACTATACTCCATTCAAACATATTTATGATGTTTATCCCTTAAGATTGGTGTCACCCGGTCTATCATCGGGCAAAACATTGTGCTAGATGTAAATGGGTTACTCAGACTTCACACTTTTCATAATTTTATCATAAAAACACATATCCACTCCATTTACAAGTAAGACACCTTCGAGATTTCAACAAGGAATGGAAGTGAAATATTACTCCTACAGAATCAGGTACCTATAATAAAATTAAAATAGGAGAAAAAGAAATATTACCAAATTGGGAGACTATTTGCACTCCTCTAACCTCAAAAAGGAAAATAGCTTAATATAGTGGCATATTCAGGTGAGTATAGAGTAGATAGTATGAGTGAAGTGATTTTGATAGTGAAATATGGATGGGTATTTATAGGTGGAGAGTGGGAATGTGATAGGTTGAGGGGAAGGTGAGGAGTTTAATGTGGGTGTGTTGGTGGAGGGTTGTAAGGTGAAAAGGTGGAAAAAGAAAAATGGAGAATATACGGAATTGAGGATGTTGGGTAATGGAGTGACAAAAATGGAAATAAAAATGTTGGACAAAAGGGGAGCTATGGGAATATTTGCAGAATAGGGTGGTTGGGTAGGTATTTGGGATTTTATAGGCCTGTCTTTTTAAATTCCTCTTTTTTACTCAGTACGAGCCCTGACCGGTGCTACACCGGTGATTCGCTGATTCCCTTCGGAGATTCGCCGATGTGCCTTACCTCTCCTTGTATTGTGCCCAGTGTTATGGTTCCAGCCGACGATGTACCAGCGGTTCGCAAATTGCATTTGCGTTTCGCCGCTCATCTGCCGAATCTGTGGTTTAGCTTCAGGTTTTCTGCTTCAGGTCGGCGATACACTGGCTACCCAAGAATCTGGTTCGGTGGTTCACCAGTGGCCTGCCAGTTCGTCGGATCAAACCACAGGTTTCTGCTTTGAGCTCCATCATCCTCATTGATCCACGTTTCTGGACCGGCGGTTCACTAGTCGCTCGCCGGTTCTTTCTTCCTGACTTTCTTCTTACTTTTCTTCTCATTTCTCATTTCCTACACAAACAAAAACAACAAAAACATCAAATAATTCAATAAACACTTAGGTTGCCTCCCAAGAAGCGCCTTATTTATCATCGTGGCACGGCATAGTCTTTTATTCGATCTTCATTTTCCACGGGTCATCATCCGCTTCCGTCTCCCTCAGCTTCAATCCCTTATCCTCATCATCATTTTGTAATACTCAAATCACCTTGCGTTCGGGTGGAGTTCCAGCTAACGGACATACCTTGAAGGTGACTTCCTCACTACCAACCCGAAATTTTAACTCTCCAAGCTCCACATCTACCACTGCTCTCCCGGTAGCCAACAAAGGTCTTTCCAAAATAATGGGAACTTCCACATCCATGTCAGTTAGAGCCAGCTGATCTTGTAGAGTTAGACATGGTCGAGTTTGACCTTATTCTCGGTATGGATTGGCTACACTCCTGCTCTACCTTAGTAGATTGCAGAACAAGAGTTGTCAAGTTCCAGTTTCCAAATGAACCAGTGTTAGAATGGATGGCCAATAGTTCAGCGCCTAAGGGTAGGTTTACTTCCTACCTTAAGGCTTAGAAACTCATATCCAAGGGATCTATATATCACCTAGTTCAGGTCAAGGTTTCCAACTCTGAGACCCCGATTATTCAGTCTGTTCCAGTGGTCAACTAGTTCCCAGATGTTTTTCCTGAGGATCTTCCCGGAGTTCCCCCTGAATGGGAAATAGACTTTGGAATAGATCTCCTCCCAGATACTCAGCCCATCTCCATCCCTCCTTACAGAATGGCTCCAACTGAGCTTAAGGAGCTGAAGGAACAATTAAAGGATCTTCTTAATAAGGGTTTTATCAGACCCAACATCTCTCCTTGGGATGCTCCAGTGCTATTCATATATAAGAATGACGGTACCCTCAAAATTTGCATAGATTACTATCAGCTGAACAAGGTCACAGTCAAAAACAAGTATCCTCTACCCAAAATTGACGATCTATTTGACCAACTTTAGGGAGCCAGTTGTTTCTCCAAGATTGATATTAGGTCAGGGTACCACCAGCTAAGGGTTAGGAAGTGTGACATACCGAAAACAACATTCAGAACTAGGTTTGGTCACTATGAGTTTGTGGTGATGTCCTTTGGGTTAAGAAATGCCCCAACAGTTTTCATGGATTCGATGAATAGAGTCTTCAAGCAGTATCTGGATATGTTCGTCAATGTATTTATTGACGACATTCTAGTATACTCCAGAAATAAGGAAGAGCATGCCAATCACCTAAGATTTGCATTACAGACACTCAGAGACTGCCAGTCATTCGCCAAGTTCAGCAAGTGCGAATTTTGGTTAAATTCTATAACTTTCTTTGGTCATGTGGTCTCCGCTAAAGGGATACAAGTAGACCCTCATAAGATAGCAGTAGTGGAGGATTGGCCCAAACCTACCTCACCTACTGAAATCAGAAGTTTTCTGGGCCTAGCGGGGTATTACCAATGGTTTGTGGAAGGTTTCTCCTCCTTAGCATCTCCTCTGACTAAGTTAACACAAAAGAAAATAAAATTTCAGTGGTCAAACGAGTGTGAGAAGAGTTTCCAGGAGTTGAAGACTCAACTCACTACTGCTCCAGTTCTGACCTTTCCGGAAGGAACAAATGGATTGGTTGTTTATTATGATGCTTCCAGGGTTGGACTCGGTTGCGTTCTGATGCAGTGGGGCAAAGTGATATCCTACGCCTCCAGACAACTCAAAGTTCATGAGAAGAATTATCCAACTCATGACTTGGAGTTGGCAGCGGTGGTGTTTGCGCTAAAAATATGGAGGCATTACTTATATGGAGCTCATGTAGATGTATTTACGGATCACAAGAGTCTTCAGTATGTGTTCAATCAGAAGGACCTAAATATTCATCAGAGAAGGTAGTTGTAACTACTGAAAGACTATGACACGAGTGTGCTATATCACCCGGGCTAAGACAATGTGGTGGTTGATTCCCTAAGCAGAGTGTCTATGGGTAGCGTGGCTCATGTAGAAGAAGGAAAAAAAGGAGCTGGTGAAGGATATTCATAGGCTAGCCCAGTTAGGGGTGTAGCTGGTGGATTCAGTCGAAGGTGGAGTTGTAATGCAAAGTGGTTCAGATTCATCCTTGATAGTTGAAGTTAAGTCCAGACAAGATGAATATCCAGTTCTACTTAAACTTAAAGAAGCAGTTCTCAGAAAGGAGGTTGAGGCTTTCTCTAAAGGGGGAGATGGTGTGCTTCATTACCAGGGAAGGTTGTGTGTACCGGATGTTGGTGAGTTGAGACAGCAGATACTAGCTGAGGCACACATCTCGAGGTACTCAATTCACCCCGTGCTACAAAGATGTACCGTGATCTGCAAGATATTTATTGGTGGAACAACATGAAAAGAGACACTGCTGAATTTGTAGCCAAGTGGTTGAACTACCAACAAGTTAAGGTGGAACACCAGAGACCAAGAGGAACTCAGGATATTAGTATACCCATATGGAAGTGAGAAGAAGTAAACATGGACTTCATTACGTATCTACCTTGGACTCGTCGGCAACATGATTCAATCTGTGTGGTAGTAGACCGGATGACTAAGTCAACAGATTTCCTCTCAGTCAAGACCACAAATTCAGCTGAGTCCTACGCTAGGATTTATATCCGGGATCCAGTTAGACTTCATGGGGTTCCATTATCCATTATCTCAAACAGAGGTACCCAATTCACCTCTCACTTTTGGAAATCTTTTCAGAGAGGGCTAGGTACCCAGGTTAAGCTCAACACAGCCTTTCACCCGCAGACCGATGGACAAGAAGAGCGGACCATTCAAACCCTAGAAGATATGTTTAGGGCTTGCGTGATCGATTTCAAGGGAAGTTGGGATGATCACTTGCCTCTCGTTGAGTTCGCAAACAACAACAACTACCACTCTAGCATTCAGATGGACCCATTTGAGGCATTATATGGTAGGAGGTGCAGATCTCCCAAAGGGTGGTTTGAGGTTGGTAAAGCTACTTTAATAGGGCCAGATCAGTTCATGAGGCAATGAAGAAAGTTCAGCTCATCCGAGAGAGGTTGAAAACAGCTTAGAGTCATCAGAAATTGTATGCCGATGTGAGGAGAAGAGAATTAGAGTTTGCAGTTGATGACTGGGTTTATTTGAGAATATCACCCATGAAAGGGGTGATGAGATTTGGGAAGAAGGGAAATCTCAATACAAGATATGTGGGACCCTACAGGATTTTGAGGCGTATTGGTAAGGTAGCTTACGAGTTGAAGTTACCTTTAGAGTTAGCAGTCGTGCACCCCGTCTTCCATGTGTCGCTACTGAAAAAGATCACCAACTTCAGTGGTGCCATTGGATAGTGTGGAGATAAAGGATAGTCTCTCTTACGAAGAAGTTCCAGTTCAGATCCTTGACCATCAGGTTCGTAAGCTGAGAAACAAATAAATCGATTCAGTGAAAGTTTTGTGGAGGAATCAGCTAGTTGAGGGAGCCACATGGGAAGTAGAAGCAGACATGATAGCCAGATACCCTCACTTGTTCTCTCCCAGTTCAGTTCTGGAATCAGGTACTAAATCCCTTCTCAGTACTCTACTCAGTTCTGTACTCATCAGCTCTATTTAGATTTCCTATGTGCACCCCAGTTTCATTAGCTCTGTTAGTACGGTTAAGTCAGTTCGAAGTCAGTTACTCCTTTAGAAATTAGTTCATAGCCTCAACTTTAGAAATTTCAGCTCTTTTCCTAGTTTTGGTCTTCATCAAGGGATGAATGATCCCAAGGGGGAGATATTGTAACACCCTAAATCTTTCCAAGATCATATTTAGACGTTGCATGAAAAACCATAGAAAAACCAAAGAAACATTTCTGTCTCAAACAACCTAGACAAGGGACCGTTGGAGAAACCCATGGGCTGTTGTAAGGAGTCATGGTTTGCTAAGCATATTTCCTCCCAGAAACAACGATCCGACCAACGAGTCGTTGGTAGTTCCAATGACCCATTGTAGGTAGTCGTTGTTAGATCTTCCAGTATGGAGTAGGGTTTGTGTTGGGAAGCAACGAGTGGAATCAATGGCTCTTTTTAATCACCAACGGGCCGTCCTTTCCACCCGTCTTTAGGACCCAGGCCCCAATAGTGTTGACAATGAATGGGTGCAATGACTTGTTGTACCTAACAATGAGTTGTTGTATCTCCCGTTGTTTTAAGGCCCGAGTTTCCTTCTCCATAACAATGATAGGAACCAACGGCTCATTAGTTCTTCTAATAGACCACTGGATCCTCTCATTGTTTCAGCCTAATAGGTCCGGCTTTAGTAACCAGAACCAACGACAGCTTTCAATGAGACATTTTTTGAACCAAAGACCCCTCCTGAGATCCGTTGTTCAAGGTCGGGTAGTTTTTAGTTCTTTCTTCCAGGGGTATTTTAGTATTTTCCTAGTTTTCTAAACTTGAAACCATGTCATTTTGGGTTCGTATAGGAGGGAATTAAAGGGTTAGAATGACCCTTTCCATTCATTTTTCTTAACTCCCTCAAGAACAGAGCGTAAAACTTCTCTGGAAGCACAGAGCAGGAGCTAGGGTTGATTTTATTCTCAGTTTTCTTAGGGATTTTCACCAGGGTTTTCTTCTTCAGGTATGTGGGAATTCAGTAAGGATATTGTTCTCCCCTTGCGTCCCCCAAAACTCTCTCTACTCACTTTCAGTCCTAGCCCTAAGTTTGCAAATTTGAAATTATTACATTGTTCTTGGATTATTTCATATGGAATCCTATCCTATGTTAATTGTAGCTATTTTCCACCAGTTTGTAACTAAAATGACATTTGTTCCATCAAATTAGAAATTCAGCCCTAACTTTTGAAAAGTTAGAAATTAGAATCCTGTTCAAGCTTTGAATTCTTGAGAATTGTTTGCATCTTTCAGAGTTAGGGGCTTCTATAATGATTGTATGTGTTAAAAAACTCAGTTACATGTATGTTATTCAGATTCAGTCAGAAAGTCAATATACTTTGTATTTCTCAGAATTAACAGTTCAGTTTCAGTAAAAGTACTAGAATATTCAGTGTTAGTCAAAAATATCAGTTGATCAGTTTGACTCCAGTCTTTTCTCGAGGTGTCAGTGGTGCCTCTCAGTTATCATAATTAGACTAAGAATATAATTTATTTTGTATATTAGGTGGTCATGACATTCTAGTTAAATAGCTCTGACCAGCCCCAGGACCCCAGTTCAGTTATTAGTTTGTTCTTTAGACGGTTACGATGCTTCCAGATAAGCAACTCTGACTAGTCTTAAAACTCAGTTTCCAAATCCGATCCTATAAGATGCTCAAGGAACTCTCAGACAGTATCCCTGAGTTAGTTATAGTCTTGGGCCCCAGTGTCGAGTTATCCGCTTGTCAGTAGTAGTGGTGATAGGATTATCCAGTGGGAGTAGGACTTAGCACCGAAAGGGTCGGGGTTCCTGCGCACCCAGGTTCCAGAACTACGTTGCCACCGTAGGTTATATTTACTTGGTCTCATTCTCCCCCNAGCAAGGTATATTTTGTTCTACCGGTGGGGAGTATACAGCGGACTCCACGTTTAGCTCACATGGTTATATGTCAGTTATAAACTCTCCCACTAGTTAGTTAAGCTCATTCTCATATTTCTCAGTTCAGTTCAGTTCAGTTCAATTCAGATCAGTTTAGTGCAGTATCTCAAACTCAGTATTTCAAACTTAGGGCATGTTTATGACCATCATCCAAGGTCATTTTTTACCATCTCAGTTATATTATTGTATCAGTTTTCAGTATTTTCAGTTGGTCATTTCATGTCATTTCAGTTCAGTTACTAGTTCTTTCTTGTTATTTATGTTTCTCTCACTTACTCAATACGTTCAAAGTACTGACGCATACTTTTATGTTGTATCATTTCATGATACAGCCGCAGGTTTTTAGACCCAGCACCTTTAGCCGATTACGTTCAGGTCTCTCTATTAGTAGCAGCAGTGTGAGTCCTCATATTCTGAGGGAACATTTTATTCATTTCAGTTTCTTTATTGTTTTCAGCGAGACATAGAGTTATCTGTGGGCTTGTCCCAGCAACTCCTTATTTAGATGGTTTAAGAACAGACTTGATTTCAGATTTTCAGATATTTTAATTCTCTACGTGCAGTCTTTAATTTTTCATAAATGCTATGATGTATTTTTTAAAATTTTCGTTGTACGTGTTTACTCAGAATACCAGTGTATGATGGACCAGGGATTGACTTGGGGTCACTCGTGACTTCAAGTATCGTGTTACATCCAGGGTGTAGGCTCGGGGCGTGACAGGAAAGATCATTATGATTTTGTAGTTATGTCTTTTGGACTAACGAATGCTCCTGCAGCTTTTATGGATTTGATGAATGGGGTGTTCAAGTCGTATTTGGATATGTTTGTGATTGTGTTCATAGATGATATTCTTATATACTCTCGGAGCGAGGATGAGCATGCCGCTCATGTGAGAGTGGTGCTAAAGACTCTTGAGGATCGCCAGTTGTATGCTAAATTCAGTAAATGTGAGTTTGGTTGAACTCAGTGGCATTTTTGGGTCATGTGGTGTCAAGTGAGGATGTACAGGTGGACTCTCAAAAGATAGAAGCAGTGAAGAATTGGCCTAAACCAGTGAGTCCTTCGGATATCAGGAGTTTCCTGGGTTTAGCTGGTTACTATAGAAGGTTTGTTGAAGGGTTTTCATCCATTGCAGTGCCGTTGACTCAATTAACCTAGAAGAAAGTGAAGTTTTAATGTCGGAGGCTTGTCAGAAGAGCTTCCAAGAGTTAAAGACTCGACTCACCTCAGCAGAAGTGTTGACCATACCCGAGGGCACCGATTGGTTTGTTGTATATTGTGATTCCTCAAGGATCAGCATTGGTTGTATACTCATTCAGCACGGTAAAGTTATAATATATGCTTTTAGGTAGGTGAAAGTCCATGAAAAGAACTATCCAAATCACGATCTCGAGTTGGCGGCGGTAGTATTTGCCTTGAAGATTTGGAGACACTATCTGTACGGGGTACATGTAGATGTGTTTACGGACCACAAAAGCCTACAATACATGTTTACCTAGAAGGATCTGAATATACACCAGAGCAGAATATTCAAACTCTCGAGGACATGTTGAGAGCGTGTGTGATTGATTTCAAGGGTAGTTGGGATGATCATTTGCCCCTCATCGAGTTCACATATAACAACTGTTACCATTCTAACATCCATATGGCCCTGTTTGAGGCTCTCTATGGGCGGATATGTAGATCACCTATTTGAAGCTGATGAAGTTGTGATGATAGGACTGGTGATTTAGTCCATGAGGCTACTGAGAAATTCAACTTATAAGGTACTGGTTGAAAACATCTCAGAGTCTCCAAAAGTCTTATGCGGATGTGAGGAGGAGAGAGCTTGAGTTTGAAGTCGATGATTAGGTGTTTCTGAAGGTATCTCCCATGAAGGGACTGATGAGGTTCGAAAAGAAAGGGAAACTCAGTTCCCGTTATGTTGGTCCATACCGGATTGTGAAACGGGTTGGAAAGGTAGCGTATGAGTTGGAGTTTCCCTCAAAACTGGCTTCATTTCATCAAATTTTCCATGTATCACTCTTAAAGAAATGCTTGGGTATTCTAGGTTTGTTTGTCCCAGTGGAAAGTGTAGGTGTGAAAAATAGCCTTAGTTATGAGGAGGTTCCGGTAGAAATCCTTGACCATTAGGTTCGAAAGCTAAGAAACAAAGAAGTAGCTTCAGTCAAGGTTTTGTGGAGGAACCAGCATGTTGAGGGAGCGGTGGGAAGCCGAAGAAGATGCGATAGCTAAATACCCACATCTATTCCCGTCCAAGTCAATTTCAGCTTAAGGTATCAATTTCCTCCCTAATACTCTATTCAGTTTAATTTTCAGTTCATGTTCCCTAGTTTCTTTCATGTCAATGAATATATATGTGATCCATGAATTCAGTTCAATCATGTAGTTCAGTTCAGAGTCAGTCACTCCATCAGTTTTCAGCTCATACGTTCAGTATTTGAGTATGATGATTGCATTTCTTTGCTTTTCAGTATGTTTTTCCACATTTGAGGACAAATGTTCCCAAGGGGGAGATATGGTGATACCCTGAAATCCTAAGATCATACCCGGGAGTTGAAACGGAGAAAATAGATTTTTCTGCACTAGGTCACTGGACGAGTCGTCCAGTGACCCATTGGGTGCACCACAAGTCGTTAAGTGACTCATAGGGAGGAGGTTGGACATGGTTGAGATTTTGAGATTTAGGGTTGACCAAGGGTGAGACCACGAGTCGGGGTCACCACTACGAGTTGTCTGGTGGTCCATGGTCAAGGGCTGACTGAGGGATGAAGAATTTGGGAAGTGCATCTAACGACCAGTCACCACGAGTCGTTGGGCACACCACGAGTTGTGGTGTCGCTTGTGGTGACTAGTGTTGACAATTTCCAGTGCAGGCAACGAGGAGCAGACGACGAGTCGTGGTGATGGGCATGAGTCATCCAGTCCCTCGTTGGGACTGGCAGTGAGTATTTTCCTGTGAATTTATTTAGGGCTTTTTCATAATTCCTTAGTTTCTAAGTCCTATACTACGTCGTTTTAAGCTCAGTAGTAGGGTTTTAAGGGTATTAAACATATTCTAAGCCTCACCATTCTCGTGCATGCAACTTAGAGTTTTTCCTTGGATATCAAGTTTGAAGAATCTCTCCAAATTCTCTTCAATTTCCTTTGGGATTTCAAGAGGGAGTGTTGATCTGATTTACCCAGGTAAGTGAGGCTATGAATGAGAGTCCCTTTCACTCTCATGCTCTAAATTCTTCTCAATTCCATGGATTTTAATTCTAGATTCAATTTTCATGATCTATGGGGTTTATCCTAATTCTTGTGAATTTCTCGATGATCTATCTAGGGGTTAATTTCCTTCATGTATCAAATCATGTTTTATGATCTATGGGCAGATTTTATAACTATTTTGAATATTAATTTATAGATTTGGATTTTCAATCAAATTTTGCCCAATTATGTATGTTTTATGAAAAGTCAAGTTATGATTTCGTTATGATCTTGATCTTCTTTAAACCAATTATGATTTATGCTTTATAATACGAATCCTCTCAAGTACTTATCATGGATTTATGGAATGTAGGTCTATGACATGTCTTAACTGCCTCGATTTTCTGTGAATCCACCTAAATACCTGCATTTGATACAATATGGCCCAAGAAAGCTATGGAATTCAACCAGAACTCACATTTCGAGAACTTTGCATATAATTGTTGATCCCCGAGGATCTAGAGTACTGTTCGTAAGTGATTTCTGTGTTTATCCTCTGAGCGGGAATATACCAGAATATCATCAACAAAAACACTATCACAAAGAGATCTAAATATGGCCTGAAGATATTGTCCATAGATCCATGAACACTGCTGGGGAATTCGTCAACCCGAAGGATATGACTAAAAATTCAAAATGACCATACCTGGTCCTAAAAGCTGTCTTCGAGATATCTTTCTCCCAGAATTGTACCTGGTGGTACCCGAATCAAAAATCAATTTTGCAGAAATATTTCGCCCCCTTGCAGCTGGTCAAACAAATCATCTATCCTTGGGAGGGGGTATTTGTTCTTAATAGTAACTTTATTCAATTGTCGATAATCCATACACATGCGTAGGGATCCATCTTTCTTTCTCAAAAACATAACTGGCACACCCCACGGTAAAGTACTAGGCCTAATAAAACCCTTATCTAACAAGTCTTTCAACTGTTCTTTCGGCTCTTTCAACTCGGCAGGAGTCATTCGATATGGAGGGATGGATATAGGTTGGGTACCCGGTAGCAAATCAGTAGAAAAATCGATCTCACGCTCTGGGGGAATACAAGGAAGCTCATCTGGGAACACATCTGGAAACTCACTAACCGCATGGATAGATTGAAGAGTCATAGATTCTGCTTGCATATCTCGAACCCTAACAATATGGTAAATACAGCCCTCCGCTACCAACTTCCTCGCACGCAGATAGGATGTCAACCTACCTTTTGGCATAGCTGCATTGCCTTTCCATTCTCGCACTACTTCCCCTAGAAAGTGAAATCAGACAGTTCTGGTCCAACACTCTACATTGTCTTAACATGGTGCCAGCCAATCCATACCCATAATTAAATCAAAATCAATCATTTCCGGCTCCACTAGATCTGCTAAGGTCTAGCGACCAACAATCTCTACTGTATAATCCTGATAAATTCTCTTAGCAACAATAGAGTCACTGATGGGTGTAGACACTGAGAAGGGTCGCTGGAGTAATCTGGTGTTATACAAAACTTCTGGGCCACTAGCGGTGTAACATAAGTCAGAGTGGAACCTAGAACTGTTAGACCATAAACTAAGTGAGAACAAACATCCGGCATACCTGTCACAACATCTGGGGATGACTCTCACTCCTGTCGTCCCGGTAGTGTATAAGTGCGGGATCTTTCTGTGTGAACACCTCCTTTGCCGAAGATTGAGATCCTTCTGTGTGAACACATATATCAAGCTCTTGTGATCCTTGAACACATCCACGTGAATCCCATACAAATAATGCCACCATATCTTCAATGCAAGTACCACCGCGGCCAACTTGAGATCATGGGTCGGGTAATTCTTTTTGTGAACCTTCAGCTGTCATGAGGCATATGCTATCACTTTCCCACGCTGCATCAACACATACCCCAGTCCGACTCTCAAGGCATCACAATATACAACAAAGCCATTCGTACCCTCAGGTAAAGTCAACACGAGATTTTAGCATATAAAGATATAATTTTTTTTCATGACTTTTAAAAGCTTAAGTAAAGTCTTATTTTTTAAAATCATGAGATTATTTTGAGCTAAGGCGTACAAGTACAATTTTAAAGTGATATTGAGAAATAAAGTATGATTTCAAAAGCTTAAGCGAAGTCTTGTTTTGGAACTCATGAGAAGTTTTGAGCGAAAGACTCTTTATTAAAGTTTACAAATTTTGAGCAAAAGGCTCCATAGAGATTTTTAAACATCTATTATATTTATAGCTAAAGTGTTATGTAAAAGATTATTTCGGTTGCCTCAGACAGGCATATTTATATGAGCATATACTTTGGGAGAATTATCTAGCACTAAGTTGGGTGAATGGGTTCAGACAACTTATAAGCCCCAGAACTATGTAGCCAGCATAGGATACGATCATAATGTTGGTTCGGGAAACTCCTTAGCTAAGTCCTTGGTAAGGACATCAGTTATGGATCCATAGTTCAGTTTTGTCCTCAGCACTGGCAAGGCTTTGGATAGCCCTCCTCCATGTGGGCCAGACATGGGATCATCATGCGCTCATTCATGATGGTTGTCAGTTATGAGAAACTCCCTATTTAAAAATATACATTACTGCATATATATTTACAGAGATCATTATGATGCATGAGTTTTATTGCTTAAAATGTTCTACACATTGATCATGTTATCATTTGTGTCCTATGCATAATTTTGAGTTTCAAACTACAGTTTAAGTTTATTGATTCCAGTTATGTCCTTCGATTGAGACAATCTTGCTAACATTGTTTCATTCACTATTTTACGTACCATACATTCCATGTACTAACGACATTTAGCGTTGCATCATATTATGATGCAGATTCAGGTAGATAGGATCAGCATCAAATACTTCATTAGGATCTCACTTCATCCATCTTTGGTGAGGCCTCCTACTTTCGGATAGTCCCAATCTTATTGAGTTGTTTTATTTTAGTAAAGCTTAAGGTAGCCGCGGAATATTTGTCCAACACCTGTCTTCAGTTATAGAGGCTTCATAGATAGAGTTAGAGTTGAGTCAATAATGTTACTTTATAACATTCTTTTCAGTTACAGTTAATGTTCGGCTGTCTGGATGACTACACGCAAGTGCACGTGGTCGAACAAGTAGTAAGTGGCTCAAGTAAGCCAAGTATCGATCCCACAAGGACTGG
>JACEIK010001577.1:0-31176 GCA_018107945.1 Datura stramonium | reverse complement strand
TGCTCATTAATGTTAGACCTATGAAGAAATTCTAGTATGGCTCCATGATGATATGAATTGTGATGATAAAGCATGAGAATGATAATTTCCGAATGTTGGGTTTGTTGTTAGTAGAAAGTAGCCTCGATCCTTCCGAAATGAATGATGTATGAAGAAAGAAGAGTATTATCTAGACAGATTCAGCGTTGTATCTAAGTGTTATTAAATTGTCATTATGGCTTATATTAGATTCATGTTATTAGCTTCCGCTTATTTATGTTGTTTGTTCGTTCTCATGTTAAGTGTATGCTATGGTAATGCCATGGGCTGACTTGGAGCCTCTCGAGGTTCGTTGTCCCGTGTTATGGCTAGGGTGTGAACTCGAATCTTGACAAGTCTCAAAACTACGCGCCAATGTAGGTTTATATATTTACATTCGGACCTCTCTTGTGAGTTTTCCCTGCTCCCAAGGGGCCTTCAGCTTGATATCGATATCATGGTAGCGCCCTTAGCCGTGGCAAGGCTTTGGATGATTCTGCCCACTTGAATGTAATAGTTGGGATCACATAAGCTCTATCGTGATAGTGTCGGTTATATGACGAGTCTCCCATTGTTCCTCATAATTTCAGTTATGCGTGTTTATTAATTATGAAACTATATTTTCAGTAGGATTAACCCAATGATCAGGTTATCAATTTTTCTTAGAAACCTCAGTCTTAGCTTTAGGTCATTTGATTCAATTATGAGATCCAGTTCATGTCTATTCATGTTTTTGGATATAAGCATGTAGCCTTTACCTTTAGAATCTTATGATGTTATGATTTATGTTATGCATGATTTCAATTTTTACTTACTCGGCCTATTTTACTTACTGGCATACTCAGTACATTTCAAGTACTAACTGCATACTCTATGTTGTATCATTTCATGATACAGGTTTAGACGTTCAGACTCAGTCTCGTCGTTAGCTAGTCTCCCAAGTTTATCCAAGTGTTGTTGTTGGTGAGTTCTCATCTTTCGAGGACCTTTAGTTAGTTGAGTTATGTTATTTTCAGTTCCACACTTCTAGTGAACTAGTTGGGGTATTTTCCCATCAACTCGTCAGTATGTTAGAGGCTTTTCACACATAGACTTGTGTATTCAGCTTCGGATTTTGTGTTTGATGTTTCCATTGGTTAAACCTTTGTTATTCAGAGTTCAGTTATCATCTTTGTAATGATCATCTTTAGTTGTCATGTTCATGTCATGGGTTGAATTAGATCCATTTATGGTTCTAGGTTTCGCGTCTCGATCTGGAGTCTCAGCTCGGATTGTGACAAACTTGATATTAGAGCATTATGTTTGAAGTGTCCTAGGTTGTCTAAAAGTCATGTTAAGTAGATTCTTTCTTATGGGTGTGAACCGCTCCACACTTATGACGAAGAGGCTACGAAACATTTTATGAAACTTCCCTTCTTTGATGATTCTATCTCGTGTTATGAGTTATACTCTCTCGATTCCTTTAGCTCCAGCTTTACACATTTATAGAATTATGCCTCCACACCGTATGAATGGAAGAAGAAATGAAAATGTAAATGGCCATGACGATGGCAATGGAGATGGGAACTAGCAGGCCCCACTAGCTCCAGCGGATCTCGTGCCAGAGCAAGTTTCCCATGTTGAGTTTAGGGCAGCCATTCAGATGTTGTCACAAGCATTGGTCGCTGAGGTCAATCAGCAAGAAGTGGCTCATGTTCCACAGAATGGGAATGCGGCGGTGGCTAGAGTCTAGGATTTTCTCAAGATGAATCCCCCTAAGTTACTTGGGTCAACAATGGGGGAGGACCCACACGAGTTCATCGAGGAGATCCATAATATCATCCAGATTATTGGGGTGATAGGGGAAGATTGTGCAGACTTAGCCTTTTATCAGTTGAAAGTCGTCGCTCATATTTGGTATAGGTAATGGAAGGATAGACGGGGAATCACAACGGGTCCTATCGATTGGATGAGTTTCTCACCACATTCTTGGACCAATTCTTTACCTAAGAGATGAAGGAAATCAAGGTAGCTGAGTTCATAAATCTGAAACAAAACAACATGATCATTTAGGAGTATGCTCTAGAGTTCATCCAGTTGTCCAAGTATGCATTGAAGATGGTAGTCGATCAGAGGGCTCAGGTGAGCAGATTTGTGAATGGAGTAGCAGATTATTCTGTCAAGGATTCAGGACTGCTATGTTTCATTAGGACATTGACTTCTCCTGATTAGTTTTGTATGCCCAACAGATAAAGGCAGAGCAGATGATGCAGAGGGAGAGAGAGGCCAAGAGGGCTAGGATAGAGAGTTATGGGTTTTCCCAGTCGAAGTTTGGTGGCAGGCATTGTCAGCAGTCCAACCATCGATCATCAACCCCAGCGCCATCATTAGCTAGTGTGCTATCCAGGTCTAGGCGCTATCAGAGGAGAAATACATCAGGCTCTCGAGGTTAGGGGAGCAGGTCAGTAGAGCCAAGTATTCCAATTTGTGACAGGTGTGGTAAGAGGCACATTGAACAGTTCTTAGTAGGCTCATGGGCATTTTTTTGGTGTCGGAAGCTTGGTCACATGCTCAGAGATTGTCCAGCAGCTGGACAAGGCCATGGTAGAGATCGTGACCCAATTACCAATTCAGCAGCTCCACCAGCATATTTAAATCAGCAGGGTGCGTCCATTAGTGCAGGTGGTGGTCAGTGTCAGAACAGATTTTATGCCCTCTCATCACGACAAGAGTAGGAGGTCTCTCCAAACGTGGTCACTGGTATGTTACGAGTATTCCATCTTGATGTATATGCATTGTTAGGTCCAGGGGATACCTTGTCTTTTGTGACTCCCTATGTTGTTATTAGTTTTGGAGTTATTCCCGAAATCCTATAAGAACCCTTCTCAATCTCTACTCTAGTTGGTGACTCAGTTATAGCTCGATGGGTATACAGAAACTACCCTGTCATAGTCCTTCAAAAAATCACCTCGGCCGTTCTAGTAGAATGACATATTTTGATGCTATCTTTGGTATGGATTGGTTGCATGCATGTTACGCCTCAGTAAATTATAGAACTCGTATGGTAGAGTTCAGGTTTCCCAGTGAGCTAGTCCTAGAATGAAAGGGTAGTTCAGTTGTTCCTATAGGTCGCTGCATTTCTTACCTTAAGTCCAGGAAGATGATTTTCAAGGGTTGTGTTTACCATCTAGTTCGGGTTAAAGATGCAACATCCAAAACCCCGACTCTCCTGTCAGTTCCTATAGTGTGTGAGTATCCGAAGGTTTTCCCAGATGATCTACCAAGAGTCCCTCCCGAGCGAAAAATTGACTTTGGTATTGACCTTCTTCCCGATACGCAGCCTATATTTATTCCTTCTTATAGAATGACTCCAGCTGAGCTAAAGGAGTTTAAAGAGAAGTTGAAGGATCTCTTAGATAAGGGCTTCATCAGACCTAGCAAGTCTCCATAGGGTGCACCAGTTCTCTTTGTTAGAAAAAAGGATGGATCTCTTCATATGTGCATTGACTACCATTGACTATCGGCAGTTGAACAAGGTTACACTCAAGAACAAGTATCCCCTCCCTAGAATTGATGATTTGTTTAACCAACTTCAGGGTGCCAAGTGCTTCTCAAAGATAGACCTCAGGTCCGTTTATCATCCGCTAAAAGTTAGGGAGAGTGACATCCTGAAGATAGCCTTCACGACTCGGTATAGTCACTATGAGTTTGTAGTTATGTCTTTTGGAATAATTAATGCTCTTGCAGCTTTTATGGATTTGATGAATAGGGTATTCAATCCATACTTGAATATGTTCGTGATCTTCTTCATTGATGATATTCTCATATACTCTCAGAGAGAGGAGGAGCATGTTGCTCATGTGAGGATTGTGCTACAGATTCTCAAGGATCATCAGTTGTTTACTAAATTCAACAAGTGTGAGTTTTGATTGGATTCAATAGCATTTTTGCGCCACGTGGTGTCAAGTTAGGGTGTGCAGGTGGGCTCTCAAAAGATAGAAGCTGTAAAGAATTAGCCAAGACCAGTTGATCCTTCGGATATAAGGAGTGTCTTGGGTTTAGCTGGCTACTACAGGAGGTTTATTGAAAGATTTTAATCCATTGCAGCACCGTTGACTAAGTTGACCCGAAAAAAAGTTAAATTTCAGTAGTTGGATGCTTGTGAGAAGAGTTTTCAGGAGTTAAAGACTCGACTCACTTTAGCCCTAGTAATGACCCTACCAGAGGGCACGGATGGATTTGTTGTGTATTGCGATGCCTCTAGGGTTGGTCCTTTTGTGTGTTGATGCAGCATGGTAAGGTCATTCCGTATGCCTCTAGATAGTTGAAGATTCACGAGAAGAATTATCCGATGCATGACCTAGAATTGGTAGCAATGGTGTTCGCATTGAATATTTGGAGGCACTAGTTATATGGGGTGTATGTAGATGTGTTCATAGACCATAAGAGCCTTAAGAATGTGTTTACTCAGAAAGACCTGAATTTACAACAAAGGAGGTGGTTAGAGCTTCTCAAGGACTATGACATGAGTGTCCTTCATCATCCGGGCAAGGCCAATGTAGTAGCATATGCTCTTAGAAGGCTATCCATGGAGAGTGTTTTTCATGTGAAGGATGAAAGGAAAGAGTTAGTGAAGGATGTCCATAGGATTTCTCATTTAGGAGTTTGCCTTGTTGATTCGATGGATGGTGGTGTCATTATTCAGAATGATTCAAAATCCTCTTTGATGATTGAGGTCAAGGCAAAGAAAGATGAGGATCCTATTTTGGTAAAGTTGAAGGAAGCAATTCAGAATCAGAAGGTAGAGGTCTTCTCCCAAGGGGGAGATGGAGTGCTTTGAATCAGGGTCATTTGTGTGTTTCAGGCATTGATGATTTGAGGGAGTGGATGTTTCATGAGGCTCATGGTTCCCGATATTCTATACATCCAGGTGCCACCAAGATATACCATGACCTATGGGAAGGTCATGGGAAGTCTATTGGTGGAATGGCATGAAGAAAGTCATAGCAGAGTTTGTGGCTAAGTGTCCGAACTGTCAACAAGTGAAAGTTAAGCATCAAAGACTAGGAGGTATGATACAAGACATTAGTATCCCTACTTGGAAGTGGGAAAGATCATTATGGACTTCATTGAAGGGTTGCTTCATACTCGTCAACAATATGACTCTATTTGGATGGTCGTAGATAGGTTGACTAAAGTAGCTCATTTTCTACCTATCCAAACTACCGATTCAGTCGAGGGTTATGCTAGATTGTACATTTAGGATTTAGTTTGATTGCATTGAGTTCCCTTGTCCATCATATCATATAGGGTTACTCAGTTCACCTTGCAGTTTTGGAGATCATTTCAAAAGGAACTTGGTACTCAGGCCAAGCTTAGCACAGCTTTTCACCTACAAATAGATGGTCAGGCCGAGCGGACCATTTATACTCTCAAGGATATGTTGACAGCATGTGTGGTTGACTTCAAAGGTGGTTGGGATGATCATACCTCTTATTGAGTTTTCTTATAACAACAGTTACCACTCGAGTATTCAGATGGCTCTGTTTAAAACTCTATATGGGCGGAGATGTAGACCTATTGGTTGGTTTGAGGTAGGTGAAGCTACATTGATAGGGGCATATTCAATTCATGAGGCTATGGATAAAGTTCAACTTATCAGAGAAAGGCTGAAAATAGCTCAGAATCATCAAAGGTCATATGCTGATGTTACGCGGAGAGAGCTTGAGTTTGAAGTTGATGATTGGGTGTTCTTTTAGGTATCTCCCATGAAGGGGGTGATGAGGTTCAGAAAGAAAGGGAAGCTTAGTCCCTGATATGTTGGTCCCTACCAGATAGTGATATGTGTTGGCAAAGTGGCCTATGAGTTAGAGCTACTAGCTTAGTTGGCTTCAGTACATCCGGTCTTCCATGTATCACTATTAAAGAAGTGTATTGGTGATCCTAGTTTGGTTGTTCCGGTGGAGAGCATAGGTGTAAAGGATAACCTTAGCTATGAGGAGGTGCCAGTTGAGATCCTTGATCATTAGGTTCGGAAGTTGAGAAACAAAGAAGTAGCTTTAATAAAGGTTCTGTGGAGGAATCAGCCTGTTGAGGGAGCAATGTAGGAATCCAAAGAAGATATGATGGCTAGATACCCACATTTATTCCCTTCCAGCTACGTTCCAGCATGAATTATCAGTTTTCTCTATAATACTCTATTCAAATTCATGTCTTGTTCATGTCTCTCTGTTACTTTCATGTCAGTGCATGTATGTTCAATTCATGAATTCAGTTTAGTCATGTATATCAGTCTGGAGTCAGTCACTCGGTCAATTTTTAGCTACAGATATTCAATATTTGGGATGGTAGTTCCTTTCCCAGTTATTCAGTATGTTTACCCATATTCGACGATGAATATTCCCAAGGGGGAAATATTGTAATACCCCAAAAGTCCCTAATATCAAACCCGAGGGTTGAATAGGAGAAAGAAAGAAAAAACTTGCACCAGGTCACAAAATGAGTCGTCCAATAACTTGTTGTGTGACCCAACGTGTCGTTAAGTGACCCGTTAGGAAGAGAACATCTTTGAAGGAGTTTTACCAGTGGCGACGGGTCGAGGAATGACTCATCATGAGACTCAACGAGTTATTAGTGTGGTCGTTAAGTGCGCAGAGAAAGTTGCAGATCAGAAGATTTAAGAATGAGTCATCATGTCTCCCACGAGTCTTGGTGTCCCTCGTGAAGTGCGCAAGGAAGGGTTTGGCAGTGTTGGCAATGGATAGAGGGACGAGTCCTTGTGCACCTAACGACTCATCAAGTGACCTGTGGAGTGAGAAAGTTCAGCGAATGAGGATTTTTCCAGTGAAGATTACGAGAGAGGACCACGAGTCGTTAGTAGACCCAACAACTCGTCAAGTCCCTTGTGGTGACTGGAAGTGTCAGTTTTTTTGTGAAATAAGTAAGGGTATTTTCATAAATTCGAAGCTCCTAAGCCCTAAACTACATCGTTTTAAGCTCTATTAGAAGGGTTTTAAGAGTGATTAACCTATTCTAACCCACTCCCTTCCCATGCATGCAAGTTTAGAGGATTCCATAGGAGGTCAAGCCTAGAATTCTTCAAGTTCTTCCCCAATCTCTTGGAATTTCAAGAAAGGGTGTGACTTCAGCTTACCCAAGTATGTAGGGCCATGAATGAGAGTTTTCTTTCACTCTCATGCCCAAATTTCTTCTCAAGTTCATGAATTCCAAGCGTTTCATCTTATGTGGTTTTAACTTAAGTTTATGAAATTCTTTATACTTTATAAATGGGATGATTCCCTTTAGGTTTCAAAGCATGTTTTAAGATTCATGGGCAGATATTATATGCTAACTGATTATAAATTCATGATTTCATGTTTTTGAAAAAATTACGCCCAATTATGCCAGTTTCTTGAAAAGTCAAGTTTCTGATCCATGAATTCAAGTATGATGAGATATCTAGCATGATTAAATGTTTACAAATTACCCAAGAATGAATTTATGATATTGACTTATGAAGACTATTTCAAATATACATGATTTTAAGATTTAGGCAAGCCCACACAAGTTAGGTATGTTTTCATGATTTAGACAAGGTTAATAAGATCAACTTATCATATATTTTGGAGTCAAGACTCCCACTACAGCTTATGATATGTTTTGGAGTCAAGACTCCCCATGTTCAAATTTCAGACTATGCATGTAATTACATTATCAACTTTGTTGAAAAATGATGGTTTTAGCTCCGTTGAAAAATAATGGAGAGCACTTTGCATGTTTTGGGGGGCCTAGTATCGAGTAGGATTGGGGTTCCAAGGTTCCCCAGTCTCATAACTACGCGCCAACGTAGGTTTATATATTTATATTGGAACCTCCCTTGTGAGTTTTCCCTACCCCAAGGGGACTTCAGCTCTATATCAATATTATGGTAACGCCCTTAGCCCTGGCAAGGCTTTGGACGACTCTGCCCACTTAAGTATAATAATGGGGATCACGTAACCTCTATCACGATAGTATCGGTTATATGAAGAGTCTCCTATTAGTCCTCATGATTTCAGTTATGCATATTTATCGGTTGTGATACTATGTTTTTTCAGTAGGTTTGGCCCAATGATCAGGTTATCAATTTTACTTAAAAACCTCAGTTTCAACTTCGGTTCATTCGATTCAATTATGAGATCCAATTCATGTCTATTCATGTTTTCAGATATCAGCATGTAGCCTTTTCTCTCAGAATCTTATTATGTTATGATTTATGTTATGCATGATTTCAGTTTTTACTTACTCAGCCGATTTTACTTACCTTGCATACTCAATATATTCCAAGTATTGACCATATACTCTATGTTGTATCATTTCATGATATAGGTTCAAACATTCAGACTCAGTCTCGTAGTTAGCCAGTCTCCCGAGTTTATCCAACTATTGTTGTTGGTGAGTCCTCATCTTTCAAGGACCTTCAGTTAGTTGAGTTATGTTATTTTCATCTAGTTGGAGTGTTGTTCCATCATCTCTTCAGTATGTTAGAGGCTTTTCATACATAGACTTGTGTATTTAGCTTTAGATTCTATTTTGTGATGTTTCCATTGGTTAAACGTTTGTCATTCAAATTTCCACTATTTTAGAATTCATTTATCAACTTTGTTATGATGATCTTTAGTTGTCTTGTTCATTCCATAGATTGACTTGGAGCCATTTATGGTTCTAGGTTCCATGTATCGATACGGGGTCTCAGCTCGAGTCGTGACAGCAATTCTTTGAGGAAATGGAGGGACAGGCAGAGAAAATTATTTTGCAAAGTCTTCCACTCTTCCCTTAGCTTCCCCCCTCTCTTTGGGGCAACTAACACATCCTTTTGAATTTATTCTCACAACGGTTTGTTGGATCCACTCTCAACTATCCTATCAACATATGGCTTTGCCTCTCTTCTTGTCCATCCAACTCGATCACAATTTCAAATTTGTCTTCCACCGCACCATCTTCAACCTCAACATCAACAGGTTGCACAATATTTCCACTCTTACTGACTATATCCATACATTTAATATTTGAATATCACACACGTCCTTTTGAATTCACCACTATCTCACTAGGGAGATGACCCTTTTGCTTTCGATTTTGGTCATGAGAAAGATCCCGTACCTGTTGCTCTAATTTTTGAATAAAAGTTGTGTGAGAGCCTACAATCTACGTGAGACACTAAAGACATGCAACCATTCTTTCTTGGTTGAAAAGAACCTTTTCTAGAATCCCTTCAAGCTTCGAGCCTCAATAATCATATGGAGGTCCTTCCCTCCAATTTTAGGAGTTAGAGGGAGGACCTCTTGGCGGAATATAAGAAGATGAGCTTCTGTTTTGGTAATTTCCACCATTTTTCCAACCCTAACTTTGACCTCTATAATTGTTCTAAGGGTAATATTGACATTGTCCTTGAGGATGAGGCCTCCATTTCCCTTGGTATGAAGAAGAGGTGTAGCACTATTGATACTATGGTCTATAGCAATCGGATGAGTTACCAACATAGTTGGCATCTTCAACTTGCAAAGGTGGTGGCTTTTGTAATGGCTGATATTGGTATGGAGGAGGAGGGCATCCATGCCCGTATTGAATTTCGGTCATGGTTTCATCAATAGCATGCACTTTCTTGACATTAGATTCGGTTAACTTCTTTGTGAGGAGATCTATGTTGGTTTCCATAGTGGCCATCATTTGATCACGCTGATGATTCTCCTTTATCAAATAAGATAAAAGAAGGATTCTCAACATTGATTCTTCCACCTAAGTCCCCACCATGCCAAGCATGGTTGTGCTTTGCTATTTGGCAATTCTATTGAACGTCTTGTCCATGAAGAACCCCCCTGCGGCGCTATTGGCAATGGATTGTGTCAAGGCATCTAACTCGGTGTAAAACTTATCCAACAAGATATGTTCTGGGAACTCATGGTTGGACACCCAAAGAATGTATTGTCGGAATCTTTTTCATGCTTCGAACAACTGTTCTCTCGATTGCTACCGAAAATAGAATGGTCGCATTGCTCTGCCTTTTTGCTAGGCGGAATCAATTTTCTAAGAAGACACTCACCACTCTTGCCAAGTATGAATTGAGTTTGGAGGGAATCTGGTCAACTAATCCCTTGTCTCTCTGGCTAACGACAATCATAGTGGGATAGCATCATCCAAAATGTTATTTTGTTTATGATGGTTGCACACCTCCAGAAAAAATTTAAATGCTAATGAGGGTCGTCGTGTATGGAGCTGTGAAATTTTCCCTCACCCTTCAGCATAGTGTCGATACTACCATCAATTTTGAATGAGGCAGTATTTATCATTGGTGGGACGATCGCACTCGCATAGCAACCTTCCTCGTTGATATTTGTGAACATGTTTTCCAAGAAGAAAAGCCATGATCCTATATCAATATACAAAAACAAAAAGAAAAGGTAAAAGAATAGATCTAAGCAAGCAAACTGGACTATTAATGCTAGATAGGGTTTATGACGTAGTCCCTGCCAATGGAGACATAATATCTGATTGTCATTCAAGTCCACTCCCAATATTGGGTACTGTAAATGATCGATGCAAATATACAACCCAATATGGAGTTGGGGCGAATCCCACAGAGACTACTCAAAGCCCAGACTATCTAGTCCTAACAGTAAAGTATTGCAAGATTAGAGTCTATTCGAATTGAGAGTGATAAAAATTTACTACAACTACAGATTTCAATAAGCTAGGGTTATAATCAATTAGAGATAATTCTAGAAAAATGACGCCAATTTTGGGTCAATCCCCTTAAATCACCTAATATGAAAGAATTGACAGTGGGCTAAGGCTGAACATTTAAGCAATTTACTTAGGAACCACATAGGTATCTTTCAATAGCACCATAGGTGTCCATCTACTTCAATTTCATCAAATTGATGAGAACTCCCTTTTATCCAATTGCTTGTTTACCAATTTGGAATTCTACTTATGTCTAAGAGAATCCATTAAACAAGGGTTATGCCTTGAGTTATTATTGATTAATGATAAACCAACCTAAATTTGCTCTTCCAAGCCTCATAAAGGTAATTGGGTAGGATTGGATGACTCTCATCACCAATAACACGTTACAAAGAAAAAATCAATCAAATGTTCATAAGTCAAAACTCAATTTTAACAAATTAGGATCATTAGGGTTCACAACTCATTGGGTTCACAACCTTAGATCTGACAAGTTACCCATAGCTAGAAGAAAAAGAAAAGCAAAGTAATAAGACATCCTCACCAAAAGGATTTGAAATCTTCAATTGATGAATGAGAATCTTTAACTAAAAACTAGTTCTACAATCGACTTTGAAACTGAGGCTAAAATTAGCTAAGTTCTATTCTTTACACTAAGTAAGAAATAAGGAATGTAAAAGCTCCCTAAAAATTATAAGAAAAATATTCTATGCATCAAAAAGCCCCTTTAATTTAAATGTCGGAGTACCAGGAGTGCAGGGATAGTCCATCCTTTGGAAGAAACGATCGTCCATTGAATCGTCTTTTACTTTTCTGCTTTTGTCCCTCTGCTTGTCGTCCTTTGAAAGAGGGATCATCTGGAAAGATGTCGTACATTGATCCATATTGTAGGAATCTCATTCTGCCAAGCTTGGGTCAAATCTTTAGTTGAAAGACCGTCCTTTGAGAAGACAGTCTGTCCTTCCAACTATCCTTTGGAGACCCATTTTGCTGGGTTTCTGAAATCTACAGATGGGAAGGGAGGGACTGAGGTGCGGACTGTCTTTCAGACAGACAGTCCGTATGTTGTCTCGTCTTTTAAGCAGTTTTTTGGCCTAAATTGCTTTCTTCTTTCAAGTGCTTAGGTTCCTGAAACATAGCACAATAAGGTTAGTTTCTACTTAGTTTAACTCCTAAAGACATGCAAAATGCTATGAAAAAAAAGTAAAGATGTGTCGCTAATCCGCGACATATCAGGGGATCACTAGAATAAGTAACAAATAAAATTAACAATCCATGGATGATAAAAGGGGATTTCAATGTTATCACGTCAACTGAAGAAAAGTAGGGGTTTATCAGTTGGGATATACGAAATACAAAAATTTAAACAATGTATTTAGAACTGTGAGGTACATGATTTGGGTTATAAATAGCGTAAGTAAATATGGTGGAATGGATGTTGTAGTGAAGACCGAATTTTTATGAGGTTAGACAGATGTTTAGGCAATCAAGCACTCCAAAATAGATATCTTCGCATTGATATTAGCTACTTAATTGAAAATGGGTATGACCATGCACCTCTATTGATATATACTTAGCGAATACTATCCCGATTAAAAAGTCTTTTAAATTTACAAACTTTTAGGTCAAAAATGATACTTTCTTGCACATATTAAGGCACACTGCTCAACAAATTTTATGACAAACCCTAACACTCTTTTCCATCACACGATGAAAAAGGAGAAATAACTTTGCATAATGGAGTAAGTCCAACTTTTAAAATATATTTTAGAAAATAGAAGCTCTAAAAGATGTCAAAAAAGTGCATCAAATACATTTTGATGCATAACCTTCTTATTAGTGAAAGATTGCTAAGCTGATCAAAAAAAATATCTACATTTAGAAAAAGAAATTTAGAAGCAAAAGGCTAGCATGCAATGATTTTAAGTGGAATATAGGAGGAATTTTGTCATGTATATGTAAAAAATAAATAAGAAAAAGACTACAATTGAGGAGAATATAGGTCATGAATGGCAACTGGTTAGAGAATAATGAAGATATGTTAGAGAATGCTATCAGATTTTTTTTAAAAAAAATAACTCACCAAAACCACAGATCTAGAAAGTTTTGTATTACTAGACTAGATAGCAAGTATGATTATTGAAATGCAGAATAAGGATATGGAAGAGATGACAGCATATGAGCAAGTAAAAAATGTAGTGTTTTAGACTAAATGGAGAGAGTTTTGGGGCGTAGATTGTTTCACAATTTTATTCTATCAAACCTGGTGAAAAATCATGAGACAGGACATTAGAAACATGGTTAACGCTTTATTTTGTGGAGCTCAATTACCATGATTATTGCTCATGGTATTGTTACCAAAGAAGGATCGGATTAATACCTTCTCAGACATAAGACCAATTAGCTTGAATAATTTTGTGAATAAAATTTTTTCCAGTTTAATACATGAGAGACTAGTAAATTATTTGGAAGATATCACTTCTTTAAACCAAGCAGAATTTGTGAAGGGAAGGAGCATAATAGAGAATGTGTTTTTGACACAAAATATAATTTCAAAAATCACGTTGAGGACCAAAACAACTCATGTAGTAATGAATATTGATATGACTAAGGCATACGACAGAGTATCCTTATGAATTCTAACCAAGACATTAAGGAAGATGGGTTATTCGGAGAGACTAATTGACATGGTTATCAAAATTGTAAGTAACAATTGGCACTCAATTCTGATTAATGGGCAACAATAAGGTTTCTTTCAGTCATCTAGGGGAGTAACATAAGGGATCCACTATGATCTATCTTATTTATACTAGCAGAAGAGGCATTTACAAGGAATATGAATACCTTAAATTAGATACCACAGTTTAGTAAATATGAAATATCAAGGAAGAACCTAGGGACTAAACACATGGTTTATGTAGATGCTATGATCATATTCTCTTCAACAGACCTCCACTCATTTAGATTAGTCATGGTTATATTAAGAAAATATAAGACTACATCAGGAAAGAAAATCAATAAAGAGAAGACTTTAGTTTATATGCATCATAATATCCCTAGGGACATCGATATAATGGTGGAGATTATTATAGGAATTGGTAGAAAGGACTTCAAACTTTACATATTTAGGATGTCCAATCTATTATAGAAGAAGAATTAAGGATTTCTATAATCCTATACTACTTAAAATCATAAACAGATTAGAATATTGGAAGGGCAAGATATATTCTTTTGGAGGAATGATAGTTTTGATCAAACATGTCCTACAGAGCATGCTTATTCATCTATTATCAGTTGTAAACCCTTCAGATTGTGTGATTAATTAAATGCATAAGATGTTTGACTAGTTCTTTTGGAGTAACATAGCGAGAGAGAAAAAAATACATTGGTCGTCACGGTCACATTTATGTCTACTAACACAAGAAGGAAGGTTTAGGGTTTAGATCACTACATGATGTATCTATAGTTTTATATTACAAGATATTATGGAATTTTAAGACAAAACCATTATTGTGGATATCCTTTATGAGAAATAAATATGGCAAAAGGGTAAATGTAGTAATTTCACAATGGAAGTATGGATCCCAAACTTGGAAGAAGATGTTAAAAGCAAGATATTTAACAAAGCATCCAATATGGTGGAAGGTAAGAATGGAGAATGCATAATTTTGATTTGATGATTGGCCAAGTTTAGGAGCATTGTATTATGCTCCAACAAATAACTACTATGATGATAAAATACATAATGTTAATGAAGTAATGACCAATGAAGAATGGGATAGAAAAAGTTGACCGAGACACTAAGAAAGGAGGTTGTGGAACTCATTGTAGATACTATACAACCACCAAACTTAAAAAGGATATGGACAGACATTTATAATTTTTAAACACAAGGGGAGGGGTTCTCAGTGAACTTCGTCTGGGACTGTATTAGACTCAAAGTGCAAAAGGTGAAGACTTACAATAACATGTGGGTTAAATGAATACCTACCAAAATCTACTTTATGTGGATATGTTGGAAATTCAAATTACCATCAGATGATGTGTTGAAGAGAATGATTTCCAACATTATATCTAGATATTGGTGTTATTCAAATTCTAAGAAAGAGATAATCCAACATCTATTTACCACATAACTTTCAGCTAACAAGGTTCGTTCCTATTTTTGTTCTTTTGCAGGTATAAATATTGAAGGTTTATACTTGCAGCAGATCATACTGAAAAGGTGGCAAGAATTTGTGATAGGTAGGCTTACACCAGTATTTCGGCCTAATATTATCTTATATGAACTATGGAAAAGGAAGAATGCAATAAAACATGGGGAGCAAAGATCAATGGCCAGAGTCATCTACTAGGTTTTCTCAACTATTCAATGGCTAGTCCATTTTAGAAATTCATCTACAGTAAAAATACCTAATAAATAGAATAATTTGATTCAAACCCTAGAAAGGTGTAAACCTAAGTTGAAGGTCACTAAGGTGTTATGGCAGTTTCTCTTATAAGGATGATGAATATGTAATATAGATGTAGCTTTAAGGGGAAATCCAGGTAAAAACGTATATGGTTTTTATGTTAAAAATATTTGAGGGGGCTTAGTTTATGCCCAAGCAAAGGAGATATGACACATTACAAATACCAAAGCAGATACTTTTGTTATACTATAAGTTATCAAGTATTATAGTGATAAGGACCTTGATTGCATCATTATGTAGATAGATTCCATGTTACTACAAAAGTCACTTGTTGAAAGTTGGAAACCTCCATGAAACATATCTAGTTGGGTGGAACATATCCAATAAATCAATAAGAAAATGCAAGTTATGTACACACACATATTAAGGATAGGGAATAAATTGGCAGATGCTCTAGCAAATCAAGCACCAGTGGGCAATCTCAAGTGCCACAATTTTGAGAAATAAAAAGGGAGCAAAGAAATATCATTCACAATGATAAAACACAAGTACCATATTGATATGCTATGAATTTACAGCACTTTTGACGCTTAAAACTAAGAAAATGAGCATGGTATTAGGTGTGTTTATATGGATATGATGCACTTTTGTTTTGTTTTTAGAGAATTTAGGTGTTGGAGTTAAAATCTGCAAAAGAAGTGAAAAGAGTGCAGAAAAGAGCCAAGTACAAACCTCAGTACGAGTCGTACAATCATGGTACGAGTCATACTGAGAGTCATGGAAAAGTACAGAAGATGAGCTTAACGCAATGGAAAAGTTACGACTCATGGTACGAGTCGTACCATCCTAGTACGAGTCATACAAAGGCAGTCATAGAAAACTTTAGAAGAAGCTGGACTGGGTTAGTCTCTTGGTACAAGTAGCAACCACGGATCGTGATACCTACCTACGACCCATACCATAGAGTCGTGGTAAAGTTCAGAAGGATTGAGGAATAGCAGATCTCAAGGTACGAGAGGCAGTCACGGGGCGTAGGAGGAAGGTATAAGTCGTACCAAGATACTCGTGAAATTATTCATTGGATGTTAGAAATCTCAGATTCAGACCACAACAGGATTTTATGATCATAGGATCATTGTACGAGTCGTAACAATTTCCAACACTTAGCCAAAATCAGAAGTTGCCAAACATTGTATGAGCAGAGGTATGACCCGTACAATCATGATACGACTCGTAGGTGAAGGCGGCGATAGTTTTATTAGTTTTCGTGTTAATTTAGGAAAGATTTCTAATTATTTATATAAATACTTTTCTAGGTTATTTTAGTTAGGAGTTCGATTCTTTTGACTAGTAACCAATTTTTGGGAATATTGAGAATAACTTTTGGAAAGTTTCTTGCATTAATTCTTCCATTGTTCTTAAATTCTTCTTCATTATTTTTGTGCAATCAAAAAGTGGGTTTACCTTTCAATCATCATTGTAAACCTATACAACTAGGGTTATGGGAACCATGGTAAATTAACAATCTAGGGTTTGCACAAAGTGATTCTAAACCAATACTAATATTTGTATTGTCTTCTCTTCATCTTGAACGTTTCTTAACGGAGTGCAATATTAGGACTTGCTCGAATTCTCTACTTGCTTGAATCTAGAGAGGTAGAGATTAGGAAAAGAGAAGAACAACAAAGCCTTGAACTTTATGGTTTATTGTGTGACTTGAGTTGCGGTCGCAAGATAGTTAATTTGGAACAAATTGATAACGTTTAAAGTGAAATAACTCAAGAGACCTAATCCGGTAATTGAGTATAGTCATCCAATAGGGACGAACCAGTCGTTTGGATGAACTTATGTTATCAGTTCTACAATGAAAGTATTAGCATAGATCACAAGTGTGTAGTTATGAACCCACGGGGAACACTTCCCTAGTTAGTTCCATTATGTTGATAACAATTCAACTGTCAATAATGTTACGTGTTTAATTTATTACAAAACCCCCCTTAGGAAATAACAGACTTAAAATCTTAAATACTAGCTTATTCTGTCTCTTGACCATATTCCTCGTGGAATCGACCCCAGCCTAGTTGGATTCTTTATTGACAACGTTCGCATCATACTTTTACAAGAGTGTGATTTGAGCATTATCAAAAGTGGCATCGTTGCCAGGGAATACAGCTTAGGATTGGAGAAATTTCCTATGTTTCACTTTTAGTTGTTATTTCCTTATTTATGTTTTCTTGTGTTTTTGACACCCACAGGTTGCCTCTCAATGAATGTCAGGTATTCGATGGAGCAAAAACCCTTTGATTCCACTTGATCTTGAATTAGAATGAATACTACGTAGGATGAAGAATGTTGAGCAGAGAGAGGCCCATTTGGCGGAAGAAGCTCATCAAGCTGAGATAGCTCAGCAAGATGCACTGCAGGAAGCAGAGGATGCTCGTGATGAGGTAGTGAATGTTGGCCTCCATGGAAGGGGAAATAGAGGCCAAAGATATTCTCAACAATTCTATGATGATGAAGTCGGTTCAATAGGAGCCATTGTACCACCATCTTTGCCTGTTGAGAAAAAGTTTGATATCACTAGCACCATGATTTAGCTGCTGAATATGAAAGTGGTGTTTAGTGTAGTGCAGTTGACGATGCAATCTGTACTTAATGAACTTCGTTGGTATATGCAAGGTGTATAGATTACCAGGTGTCAGTCAGGCTGCTATAAGATTGAGACTCTTCTCATTCTATCTATTTGGAGAGGCCATAATTTAATTGTTGGAGTTTCCCAATGACTCCATAACCAACTAGAGGGATCTTAGATCGGCCTTCTTGGAAAGATTATTTCCACCCTCCAGGATGCTACAGTTAAAGGACAAGATCTATAATTTCTGCCAACTTAAGACGGAGGCACTTCATAAAACATGGCTAAGATTTAAAAAGAAGATGACTAAGTGCTCAAATCATAAAATTCCCAATGAAAATTTGTTGGAAATCTTTTATATGTCTCTAAACAACAGCACTAAGGCTATAGAAGATATGGTGGCAGGAGGAGCATTGATGGGTCACTGATGTGTTGTGAATTTACGGCACTTTCGGCGCTCAAAACTAAGAAAATAGCATGGACTTAGGTATATTTATATGGATATAAGGCACTTTTTCTTTGGTTACAGGATAAATAGGTGTTGGAGCAAAGATGTGCAAAAGATAGCCTAAAAGTGCAAAAAATAGGCTTAACTTGCAGTCCTCAGTACGAGCCGTAGGAAGGTGCTATGAGCCGTACTACAGGTCATGAGAAGTTTCAGAAGGCTAAGGATGAAGAAGTGCATCCTACGACTCTCAGTACGAGTCGTACAAAGCTTGTACGGGCCATAGTGAAGAAGTCGTCGAAAGATTCAGAAGATTTTCACAAGAGGATGACTCCTGCTACGAATAGACAATACGAGTCGTGGCATCAAGGTACAAGTTGTACCATAGCACTCGTGATGAACTTTAGAAAAATTGCAAAGTTTTAGAGTCTATCCACGGAATCTCAATACGATTCATAGGAAGCATGTACGAGTCGTACCAAGGTCCAGCACTCATCCAAATTTCAGCAAGCCAATGACATATGGGAAGCAGGTACAACCCGTACATACCTACTACGGGTCGTAGGACAAGTCTTGACACAGGCGTCTTTAGTTATGGAAATTCACCCTGTTAGCCTAGGAAAAAAAATTTAGGTATGTCTAAATACATTTTATGTTTTATTTTCATTAGAGAGGTGATTAGGAGTGATTAGAAGTAATTAGAAATCAAGTTAGAGAGAATTAGACGTGAGAATTGAGTTGTTCGACTTGTGAACAACCTTTTCTTGGTATTCTTTTGATCTTCATATTGTTCTTGAGGATTTTGCTAATTAATATAATGAATTTTTTCTCTCATCCATAATTGTAAGTATTGTTTTATGTATTTAATTATGAATGCAAATCACAATCTTGCAACTATGAGAGGCTAAAACCTCCATAGCTAGGGTTGTGGGAACCATGGTAGACTAACAAGCTAGGGTTACATAAAAGTGAGTCAAAACCAAGAAAAACACTTGTATTGTATTCTCTTCATGCTTAAACATTTCTTAACGGTGTACAACGTTAGGTCTAGCCCGAATTCTTTACTTGCTTGAGCCTAGAGAAGTAGAGATTAGGAAAAGAGAATTACAACAAAGCCTTGATCTTGATGAACATTGTATTAACTTGAGTTGTGGTCGCATGATAGTTAAATTTGGGACATATTGATAATGGTTAATTTTTAATCGCTCATGAGACCTGACTCGGTTATTGAGTATAGTCATTCAATAGGGACGAACCAGTCATTTGAATGAACCTAAGTTATTAGTTCTACAAGTAAGCATTGGTGATGATCATGTATGTATACCCGAAGCAGTTATGAACCCATGGGGAACACAAAACCCTAGCTATCTTTCATTCTTGATTTCAACCAAAGTTTTAACTGTGCTTTTAATTATTGTTTTCTTTAGAACCCCCAATTTGGAGTAACTACCTAACAAGTTCACTAATCAGCTTTAGTTTAGCTCTTCCTTGTGGGTTCGACCCCAACCTCTAGTTGGATTCTTTATTGAAAATGTATGCTTCATACTTTGGTAGAAGGTAGGGTTTGAGCGTTATCAAAAAATGGCGTCGTTTCTTGGGAATACGGATAAGAATAGATTATTTTCTTGTATTTGACTATTTTGGTAGTTATTTCCTTAATTACATTTTCTTTTTGTTTTTGATATCCACATGCTATTTTCCGTTAAATGCCAAGCACTCGGAGTAGTGGAGATCCCCTGATTACGTTGAACCCAGAAATTGAACAAGCACTGCACAGGATGGAGAACCAAAAACGAAGAGATGCCCGCATAGCATAAGATGCTAGGCAAGCTGCACTTCAAGATGCAGAAGATATCATAGAAGAGGTAGTTAATGTTGGTCGACATAGGAGGGGCAACAGAGGTTGTAGATTGGCCCCTTAGTTCTTTGATGATGAGGACCCATACATTGATGAATTTGTCTCAACTGGAGCAATTATGTCACCGCCACTACCCGTTGCGGCCAAATTTGACATCACGAGCACCATGATTAAATTGTTAAACATGAAAGGGGTGTTCAGTGGTCACGCAGCAGATGACGCCAACCTACACTTGATGAACTTTGTAGGAATATGCAAAGCGTATAGGTTTCCCAGAGTTAGCCAAGATTCCATTAGGCTCAGACTTTTCCCCTTTTCTCTATCAGGGGAAGCCACTTTATGGTTATCGGAGTTGCCCAATGACTCCATAACCAACTAGAGGGAACTCAACCAGGCCTTCTTGAAGAGATTCTTTCCTCCCTCCAGAATGTTGTAGCTAAAGGATGAGATCTACAATTTCTGACAACTCAAGACAGAGGCACTTCATGAAACCTGGTTAAGGTTCAAAAAGAAGTTGACAAAGTGCCCGAACCATAAAATCCCATATGATAGTTTGTTGGAAATTTCTTACAGATCCTTAAATAATAACAGAAAAGTTGTTGCAGACACGGTGGAAGGAGGAGCATTGATGAGTCACACCTGAGAGCAAGTTGCTACAATCCTTGACAGGTGACTAAGACAAACAGGGCATGGCATACCAGGGAGCTAATGCAGCGGCCGGTACATATGATGTTGGCTTGACTGCAGAACAACATAGGAAGGAAGAAGAACGCGACCAAGAGTTGGCTCACATGCTCACATCATTGGATTTTCTTACAAAGCACATCATGGGAGCAGGAGCCAAAAAGGTAAATGCAGTGGGGACACAAGGAATAGAGCCAGGAGTTGATCACTCTGATTCCAAAGAAGAGGCAAATTTCCTGGATAGCCAAGTGGCGAGTTTCCGAGCCAATGCCCAAGCGTGTGGACAAGACAATTGGCACCAAGTCTTTGGAAACAAAGGTCAGAACCAATATAGAGACAACTACAATCGACATGGGTACAGAGATAGGAGTCGCAGTCCTGAGTGCGATGGAGAATGGAGAAGAAACGATGGCTACCGCAATGACCGGTTGGAGTTTATGTACCTTCCAATGCACGAGAGGGGGAGGCTGTGCAATCAAAGTTAGAGAGCATGATGGTCGAGATGCTGAAGAAGGTGAGGTCCACTGATGAGCGATTGAAGGAGATCCGTGATGACATATCATGTATGGGCCAGAGAGTGGAATCTCATGCAACCACCATCAAGCAGATTGAGCAGCAGCTTGGGCAATTGTCAGCATCACTGAACCCAAGAAAAAAAGGTACATTGCCTAGCAACAGCGTCCAGAACCCAAAGAATGATGGCCACTGCATGGCGGTGATGACTAGGGGTGGTAAGACCATAGTTGACCCCCTTTTTCCGGTTGTAGTTGAATGGAAAAAAGGGAGCATTATTGAGGAAAGTGATAAGAGTGCTAAGATGGAGAGTTTTGAGATTCCAAAGGCCTCGACAGAGGAAAAGAACCTAACATTAATCAAGGAGCAACTCAAGTGCATCAAGCTATCTCGCGAACACTGCCACCGTTCCCTCAAAGAATGAACAAGAAGGCGGAAAATGGTTTGTTCCAAAAATTCCTTTCAATGCTTAAGAAACTATCTGTGAACATACCATTGGTAGAGGAATTGGAACAAATGCCAAGATATGCTAAGTTTATGAAGGACTTGGTGACGAAGAAGAGGTCCGTAAGCTAAGATCCGGTAGACAATGTACATCACTGTAGTGCCATAGCTACACGGGTCCTTGCTCAAAAGAAGGAAGACCCAGGTGCTTTCACTATACCGTGCACCATTGGCAATGTTGAGTTCGCAAGGGCACTTTGTGATCTGGGGGTAAGCATCAACCTGATTCCCTTGGCGGTATTCAATAGATTGGGCTTAGAAGCCCCACCACCAACCACTATGCGGCTACTGATGGCCGACAGAACTGTGAAGAATCCGGTGGGGATCCTATTCGATGTACTGGTTAAGGTGGACAAATTCATATTCCCAGCAGACTTTGTGATTTTGGATTGAGAGGTTGATTATGAGGTCCCCATCATTTTGGGGTGACCATTCCTTACGAATGGGAGGGCCTTAGTAGATGTGGAGGCTGGCCAGCTGAAGTTCAGACTAAACAAAGAAGAGGTCACTTTCAACATCTACCGGACAATGCAGAAACCCAAGTAATACAGTGTAGTCTCAACACTAGAGGATGAATATGAGTCACTTGACGAATTCTAAGTAGTCAAGAGACTTGCGTTGTGCTACGATGTTAAATCAGGTGCTTCTTGGGAGGCAACCCAAGTGGTGGCTTTGTGAAGTTTGAGTAACCGGGCCACCTCCATCGTGTCGCACGTTAAATCAAGCACTTCTTTGGAGGCAACCCAAGTTATTGAACTAATATGTGCTCAATGTGCAGGGGGGAAAAATTGGAGGTAGAAAAATTGCTGAACAAGCAGCTGCTACGGCTCTTATTACGACTCATGACAGCATCCTACGAGCCGTAGCAGGAGGCGTGGTGAGGTTCAGAGATCTAATCTAAAAGAAACGACCTATGAGTCATCATACAAACCGTACCCACCTTGTATGAGTCATATGATGTACTCATGTGTCCCCAAGTAAGTTTTCAAAACTCTAACTTTCTGGTCCAAGGTACGAGTCATACGTCCTTCCTACGACTCGTGGTACAAGTCGTGACGGGTCAAAATTTTTAAAATTACCCGACTCGATCTAGGTTTTCACATCTTCCCTTTTCCTATTTTAAATCAAAAACCTCACACGACCCTTCTTCCCACTCAACCAACATCAAAACTACGAACCCTACCTACGAATCCCTCACACCTGTGACTTAAATCTACGAGCAATTTCTTGCTCAAATTAAGTGTGTTTCAACCCACATTTGTGATTACCAGTCGAAGAAAGAAGAAACAAGTAAGTAATGCACTGAATATCGAAAAATCTTAACTTGCTTGAAGTATCACTATCAAAACCCCTATGAATAGTGGTCTTTGCTTGAAAAATATCAAAAATATAATGATCAGGGATGTTAGCGAACCATGAACAACTAGGAAAGCATTATATTTTTGTTGGGATAAACTTGTGAATTGAAGCCTTTCAAATTTGAGTTATGGGTAGTGACTAAAAGGGGAGGGATTAGTAGTGGTTAATTGATTGAATGATATTCCTAGACCTGGGAAATCTGAGTACCCAAATTGTGAAAAAGAATACCTGCAAACTGAACAAAATTGAATAAGTCAAGAAAGTGGTGTGAAACACAATACGGTTTATGGTCTGTCACTATAAGTCGTACTGTGTGTTCGTACCCAAGATCTGAACAGGGCTAAGCCAGATGAGGCAGAAGAAGTCCTTTCTACGACTCATGGAATCGACCTATGGGTCCTACCTCGAGTCGTGGAAAAATACAGAGTTAATGGTAGTAATGGGGCTTCATCATACGACTTAAGGTACGGGTCGTACCCTCATGGTACGAGTCGTACTTGTGAGCTGTAATATGCATACAGAGTTTCTTGGCCTTCATACGAGTCGTACCTTCAGGGTTCGACCCGCACTGTCGACCCGTGTTAAGAATCTGAAATTGTGCTTTTCTAGTTCTTTTTCTTCTCAAATATGGAATTCTAACCTTCTTCTCTCTAGTAACAATGACAATGAATCAAAAAAGCATCCAACGCAACAGCCCGGAGAACATTATTTTATGAAACATTCGAGTCCAAGGCTGGGCAAGCAGGCAACTCCCCTAGTGGTTTAATTGAGGATTACCGGGTAGATACTTCAGACACTAACGGAACCAGAGCCACTAGGGAAAAAGCAAGAGCACAAGCCGAAGCAGTTATTTCCACATTAGCCCAAGCTCCCCAGTCTGAGTAGGGAGATAGAGGAGGTAATTAGGAGTTGATAAATGACTCAAACGCAGAACAAGGGTCTGAGGAGACCCAATCAGGTGAAGCAAATGGAAGTGAAGAATCAGAAGAGGAGGCTCCAAATGCTACACAAGTACAGACCCTATCCAGAGAGAACCGCAATGTCCGGTGGAGAGTTCCAAGAGCTAGAGATATTTATGAGTAAGGCATTTCTTTCACTGCGAAGAACAAGCCAAGGCAGAGCATCCAGGAAGAACCACGGATCCTTATAAACTCACTGAATGAAGTTAACGAGATGAAGCAGATTTTCAGCTTCTATGTTTTCGAGTGGATGGCCAAGACTCCAGCTCAGTATATAGCAGAATTGGTCAGGGAGTTATATGCCAACTATCTGGCCACGATGGAGAAAAAGACAAAGGAGGGGCAGAAAGTAAAAGACCAGCCCCAACTGGAGAGTGTGTTGGTCTGAGGATGAGAGGTAGACATATCAGAGCAGACCGTCTCTCGAGTTCTGTATGGACCACAGTTCGTGCCTACACGGATGATGTCTGAGTATGACTACAGGGTGGAGGCAATGAAGTAGATCAGGAGCTTGGGCTTGCAAGAAAGGCAGAGGAAACTGCAATGGTTGGAAGGGGTGATTTCTGAAAATAAGGACGACGCTGGAAGGGTTACTGGTGGAAAGCAGGTGATAAAGAACTTGCTCAACTTCATAGAAAAAGCCTGTTGGACACTAGTACGCCACCGGTTAGCACCTATGGTCAACGATTACACATTGAGTGATGACAAAGCAGCTTTGGTGACATGCCTCATGTCCTATTATCCATATTAACATCCCGAGGATCATTGTAGACAAGATACGAGATCAGTTAGTGGGAATGAGCACTACCATCCCATTCTCGAGTCTTGTATTCAGGCTTTTCACAAAGGCAGGGATGCCAATACAATTGGGTAAGGAGCATCTGATCGGAGTCTAGAGGATTGCAGACATCGGCCTTATTCGGGATGAGATGAACCCAGTAACCCGAGCCAAAATTCCTACCGCAATTCCATCAGTCCAGCCAACAGGGGGCACACAGGTGAACGTCCCCACCTTATAGGAGCAGAGCGAGACACCAGCTACAGATGCTGGTTATTCAGAGTCATCTCCTAACACTTCAGTTGCACCACAGCCTAGCCTACAGACTCAAACTCCAGTAGGGAATATTTTGGTGCCTCATGACTTCCTCCAGAAATTGTCTAAACAATTGACCGTGGCTAAACTAAAAATTCAAGATATGATGGAAAACATAAAGCCATGGGTCAAAGCAGAGATAGATACAGCAGCTCAGGATCTACATGCTTTCTTGGATGGATTTGAGAGCCAGTTTAATGTGTATATGGTAGAGCAGATGGACACCAGCAGTCTCCGTGAGGAGTTGGGGGCTCTTTGGAGCCAAGTAGTCGAGTTGTCATCACGACAACCGACAGTCATAGCAGCCCCCACTCTTCCAGATGTAGATGTAGAGCTCGATGAGGAGATTGACTTGGCAGCTTATTGGGAGCCGACGGTAGCTGCTAGAGATAAGGGAAAGAAAAGAGCTGTTGAAGATGTTGGAGAGGAGAGTCTGAGGAAGAAGAGGAAAAAGGAAAGGAAAGAATGCAAATGGGCTAGAGCAGAGAGCCTGAAGACTCATGAATCACATATGTCTGAGTTGTAGGAGTGAGCTAGAGTAGCAGGCAGCTCCACCATGACTCAGCCTGATCTTGCCAATAGTTGTGACCCTTCGGGTGAGCCACCTTCAGCCCATATTGACACAGAGGTTGTAGAAGCGGCCAAGACTACTAAGGGGGTAACCATTCCCCCTACGGATACTTCATTGAGTGCACTGGCCACTGCTAGCACCACGATTACAGTGGAGGTACCTCCTTCGCGGGACAACTGGAGCGCCTAGAGTGCCACGGGTATGTTCCCTTCTCTATGTTCTTGTAGTTCATACTTCAGGGACAAAGCTTAATTTTCAAAAAGGGGAGGGGGTGTACTTGTGATTTTTGATTCGTCCAAGGATTTTGTTTATCGTATTTCTTTTTCCTTGGATATGCTATGTAGTAGAACCGACATGTTTAGGGTTTTTATTTCTTATTTTGTGATTTTTGTTTAATTAAAAAATAACAAAGGAGTAATCAGGCAATGAAAATGCACAAGTTTTGATTTGTGAAAAAAATTTGACCCTGTTTAAAAAATTTTGATGCATTAGCTATGTATTTGTGACTGCAAGCATGATTTCTGTGGATCTTTTGATGTCATTTAGTTTATTAGCATGAGGAGTCTTGTTAATCCATGTGTAAACCAGATAGGTGAGGTGAATATAAGTCATGTACCATGAGTGAGTTAGGTGTAGTACTTAGTTCAGTATTGTGTTGAAGATCTAGAACTTGCCTGGTTGGTCTTTGCATAGGCTAAGGATTTTTGGTTAGGATATGATCATAGGCCATTTTTATTAAGCTCACTTTTAGCGTAAATAACCCTACCAAAATCATATGATTCCCTTTATCCCAATTTTGAGCCTTTAATAGACCATTTTTCTTTGATAAACCAATTAACCGTACCCATTTCTTTATAATGAACATGTTTTGGCCCTAGTCCTTCCTTGGATATTGTGAACCTCAACATAGTCAAAATGCCTAAGTTGAGGGTGGCTAGAGTAGGGGTGCACAAATGATGGGAACGAGAAAAAGGGAGTGAAAAGAGAAAAAGTTTAAAATGAGGTGTGGTGTGAAAAAATTTGAAAATCTTGAAAAAGAAAATTGAAAAGAGAAAAAAATGTGTTGGAAAAAGTTGAAAATACACCACACCCATACAAATGTACATAAAAGAGATGAAAAGGGAAGAAAAGGAATGAAAAGCATAAATGGTGAAATAGGTGAATGGTGTAGCCAATGTATGTAGTTTCAAGGAAGGGATAGTCACTTATAAAATCTTTCATTTTATCATGTCCAGCCCTAAAGCCTATATTACAAGCCCCAGCAAGTCCGATAGTGATCCTAATCCAACCATTTGATAAATCAAAGTAGAGAAAATAAGGGAAAGCCTAGGGTATCTGATACATAATACTTGAAACTTCCTTATGAGAGTGAGCGCCTTGCTTGTTTAGTCCCATGCAATATTTGACCCTATATCTATGAGTAGGGACTTCATTTGTTGTGAAGGTACATGGATTATGTTTACTTTTATCATTGGTCTGTGTGAAAAGCATTTGTGATGACTTGATTGCCTATGGATAGCTAGATGAAATGTATTGATCCCTGTTTACCATGTTTTGTGGTTGCTTGTAGTACATTAGCTGATGTTGGTTCATGGAAAAGGGTCAGAAAATTTAGCTGATGTTGGTTCATGGAAAAGGGTCAGAAAATTCTTCAATGTATAGTGTAAGTTTTGTTAGTGTCGGCTGTAGTATCTAAGGTTTATTTTCTAGTTGACCGTCGTATTTAGTTTTTCTTTTTCTTTGCCTGAGGACATGCAAAAGTCTTAAGTTGAGGGTGTTGATGTACTATGAGTTTACAACACTTTCGACGCTCAAAATTAAGAAAATAGCATGGACTTAGGTATATTTGTATGTATATAAGGAAATTTTTCTTTGGTTACAAGATAAATAGGTGTTGGAGAAAAGATGTGCAAAAGATAGCCTGAAAGTGCAAAAAATAGGCTTAACTCACAGTCCTCAGTACGAGCCGTAGGAAGGTGCTACGAGTCATACTGTAGGTCATGAGAAGTTTCAAAAGGCTAAGGATGAAGAAGTGCATCCTATGACTCTCAATACGAGTCGTACAAAGCTTGTATGGGCCGTAGTGAAGAAGTCATAGAAAGATTCAGAAAATTTACATTAGAGGCTGACTCCTGCAATAGATAGAAAGTACGTGTCGTGGAATCAAGGTACGAGTTGTACTATAGCACTCGTGATGAACTTCAGAAAAGTTTCAAAGTTTCAGAGTCAAGCCATGAAAGCTCAATACGACTCGCAGGGAGCATGTACGAGTCGTACCAAGGTCCAACACTTAGCCAAATTTCAGCCATCCAATGACATACGGGAAGCAAGTACGACCCATACCTGCTATGGGAAGCAAGTACGACCCGTACATACCTGCTATTGGAAGCAGGTACGACCCGTACATACCTGCTATGGGTCGTAGGACAAGTCGTGACGTAGGTGGCTTTAGTTATGGAAATTCACCCTGTTAGCCTAGGAAAAGGATTTTTATGTCTGTATAAATTTTTATGTTTTATTTTCATTAGAGAGGTGATTAGCAGTGATTAGAAGTAATTAGAAATCAAGTTAAAGAGAATTAGTCGTGAGAATTGAGTTGTTCGACTTGTGAGCAACCTTTTCTTTGTTTTCTTTTGATCTTCATATTGTTCTTGAGGATTTTGCTAATTAATACAAAGAAATTTTTCTCTCATCCATAATTGTAAGTATTGATTTATGTATTTAATTATGAATGCAAATCACAATCTTGCAACTATGAGAGGCTAAAACATCCATAGCTAGGGTTATGGGAACCATGGTGGACTAACAAGCTAGGGTTGCATAAAAGTGATTCAAAACCAATGCAAAACACTTATACTGTATTCTTTTCATACTTAAATGTTTCTTAACGGTGTACAACATTAGGTCTTGCTTGAATTCTTTACTTTCTTGAGCCTAGAGAAGTAGAGATTAGGAAAAGAGAATTACAACAAAGCCTTGATCTTGATGAACATTGTGTTAACTTGAGTTGTGGTCGTAGGATAAATAAATTTGGGACATAGTGATAATGGTTAATTTCTAATCGCTCATGAGACCTGACCCAATGATTGAGTATAGTCATTCAATAGGGATGAACCAGTTGTTTTAATGAACCTAAGTTATCAGTTCTACAAGTAAGCATTGGTGATGATCACGTATATATACCCGAAGCAGTTATGAACCCATGGGGAATATAAAACCCGAGCTATCTTTCATTCATGATTTTAACCAAAGTTTTAACTATGTTTTTAATTATTGTTTTCTTTAGAACCCCCAATTTGGAGTAACTACCTAACATATTCCCTATGGGTTCGACCCCAACCTCTAGTTGGGTTCTTTATTGATAATGTCCGCTTCATACTTCGGTAGAAAGTATGGTTTGAGCGTTATCAGTCACTCATGGGAGCAAGCGACTATTATACTTGATCAAGTGACCAAGAAGAACATGGTCTGGCATAGCAAGGAAGTAGAAACAATAGTGGGTACATATGCTATTGGTATAACTACAAAGTAGCACAAAAAGGAGGAGGAGCATGATCAGGAGATAGCTCACATGAGGACATCCTTGGACCTGCTCACAAATCATATTATGGGCTCTGGTGCAAAAAAGGTAAATGCAGTTGGGGCTCAAGGTCAAGAGCTAAAGTTTGAGCAGTCGAATATCGAGGAGGAAGAAAACTTCTTGGACAACCTGGTGGTGGATTTTTGAACTAATGCCCAAGGGTCTGGACAGGACACTTGGTGCCAAGGTTCTGGAAATCAAGGTCAGAACCAGTATAGAGACACTATAATAGGAATGTGTACAAGGATAGAAGAAGAGGTCATGAGCGAGAAAGAGAGTGGAGAAAGAATGATGGCTACCGCAACGACTGCGCATGTTTGTATGTTCCTCCAAATGCTCGTGAGGGTGAGGCTGGACCCTCAAAATTGGAGAACATGATGGGTGAGTTGCTCAAGAGAGCTAAACCAACTAATGATCAGCTGAAGGATATTCGGGGTGATATATCTAGCATGGACCAGGAAGTTAAATCACATGCTACAACAATCAAGCAGATAAAGCAGCAGCTAAGGTAGATGTCAGCTTCCCTTAACCAAAGGCAGAAGGTTACACTTCCTAGAAACATAGTCCAGAACCCAAAGAACGACAGTTACTGTATGGAAGTGATGACTAGGAATGGAATGACCACTATTTATCCTCCCCTGCCGATTATAGTTGAAATGGAAAGACAGAAGGAGATCGAGCTTAATGAGGATGATGAGGCTGCTGACCAGGATCTTACATGTGAGGCTGAGTTGCCTAAGATTCCAGTTGGTGCAAAGCGGTCTGGAGCTGATAAAGGGAAGGAACAAGGGGTCACATAGGTGTATAGGGCCATTCCTTGACCATCATCAACATTCTCTCAAAAGATGAAGAAGAAGGCAGAAGATGATAAGTTTCAAAAATTCCTCTCAATGCTAAAACAATTGTCTGTGAACATACCATTGGTCGAGTCATTAGAAAAGATGCCTGAATATGCCAAGTTTATGAAGGACCTTGTGACTAGGAATAGGTCTATGAGTTATGAGTCGGTGGGTAACCTGCATAATTGTATTGCCATAGCCTCACGGGGTCTTGTCCAGAAGAAGGAGAATCCAGGTGCCTTCACCATTCCTTGTACAATTGGTGACTTTGAGTTCATGAAGGCACTGTGTGACTTAGGAGTTAACATCAACTTAATTCCATTAGCTGTATTCAGGCAATTGGTCTTGGGAGCCCCCACACTGACGATGATGTGGCTATTGATGATTGACTGCACAGAAAAAGCTAGTAAGGATCCTTGTTAATGTGCTAGTTAAGGTGGATTGATTCATCTTCCCAGTGGACTCCATGATCCTAGACTGTGAGGTTGATTTGATGTTCCCATTATTTTGAGGCTACCATTCCTCACCATTGGGAGAGCTCTGGTAGATGTCGAGGCAGTCCAGTTGAAATTCAGGCTGAATAAGGAGGAAGTCACCTCTAATGTCTGTTGGTTAACAAAACAGCTCAATGAGTTCAGGGTTGTGTCAGCAATTGAGGATGATTCTGAGTCTCTTGACGAATTTTGAGTAGTCAAGATACTTAAGTCGTGCCGCGATGTTAAATCAGGTGCTTCTTGGGAGGCAACCCATAAGGTGGTTTGGTGAAGTCTAAGTAACCAAACCACCTGCTTCATGTCGCGACGTTATATCAAGGGCTTCTTGGGAGGCAATCTAAGTATTTTAACTTATGTGTGTTCAGTTTGCAGGTGAAACCAAAAACTAGTGGGTGAAAATTACAGCATAGGACTTTACTACGAGTCTCAATATGAGTCGTAGTAAAATGGTACGACTTGTGGTACTGCCCGTGGTTAAAAGCAGAAACTTGGTATAATACATGATTTCATGTTA
>JACEIK010001576.1:260459-271001 GCA_018107945.1 Datura stramonium | reverse complement strand
ACTGTGCTTCGTACTACTTTCTTGACTTATTCAATTTTTTCCAATTTGCAAGGATTCTTTTTCACGATTTGGGTACTCAAATTTCCTAAGTTCTAGGCATATCATTCAGTCGATTTAACACTACTCATCCCTTCCCTTTTTAATCACTACCTGTAACTCATGTTTGAACGCTTCAACTCACCAGTTTATCCAAAATATAATGTTTTCCCAATCGCACATAGTTCAATAACATCTGTGATCATTGTATCTTTCAGATTTTTCGAGCAAAAATCATGACTCATAGGGGTTTGACAGTTACGAATTCAAGCAATTAAGTTTTTTGATATTCAATGCAATACTTTTTGCTTCTTTCTTTGACTGGTAATCAAGGATGTGGGTTGAGAAACACTAAATTTGAGCAAGAAATTGCTCGTTTGTTCTTTGCTCATATGATCTTTGCTCGTAGGTAAGGCTCATTCTTTTGTTTTGTTTGCGTAGGAAAGAGGGTCGTGTTAGGTCTTTGGTTTAAAATAAGAGAAGGGCAGATTTAAAAAATTTAGGTCAAATCGGGTAAATTTAAAGATTTTGACCTGTCAGGACTTGTACAACGAATCGTAGGAAGCCCCTACGACTCGTCCCTTGGACCCGTAAGTCAGAGTTTTGAAAAACTTACCTGAGCACCTACGAGTACATCCTACGACTCGTACGTGGTGGATACGGTCTGTATGATGACTCATAGGTCGTTGCTTTGGAAATACATCACTGAACCTCACCACGCCTCCTACTATGGCTTGTAGGATGCTGTCAAAAATTGTATTAAGAGTCGTAACAGTTGCTCTTTCAACAGTTTTTCTGCCTCTTGTTTTTGTTTTCCCTGCACACTGAGCACACATTAGTTCAATCACTTGGGTTGCCTCCCAAGAAGCGCTTGATTTAACATCACGACACGATGCAGGTGGCTCAGTTACTCAGACTTCACCAAGCAACAACTTGGGTTACCTCCCAAGAAGTGCCTGATTTAATGTCGTGGCATGAAGCAAGTCTCTTGACTACTCAGAATTCGTCACGTGACTCATATTCCTCCCCTAGTGCTGAGATGACACTGAATTCCTTCGGTTGCTACATTGACCGGCAGATGTTGAAGGTTACCTCTTCTTTGTTAAGTTTGAACTTCAATTGGCCTGCTTCCACATCTACCAAATCCCTCCTAATCGCAAGGAATGGTCACCCCAGAATGATGGCGACCTCATAATCAACCTCGCAATCCAGAATCTCAAAAGTCTGCTGGGAATATGAATTTGTCCACCTTAACTAGTACATGAAATAGGATCCCCACTGGCTTCTTCACAATTATGTTAGCCATCAGTAGCCGCATAGTGGTCGGTGTGGGGGTTCCTAAACCCAATTTCTTGAATACTACCAAGGGCATCAGGTTGATGCTTCCTACCAGATCACAAAGTGCCCTTACGAACTCGACATTGCCAATGGTGCACGGTATAGTGAAATCACCTAGGTCTTCCTTCTTTTGAGCCAGGACCCGTGTAGCTATGGCACTATAGTGATTTGCATTGTATACCGGCTAATAGCTTGCGGACCTCTTCTTTGTCACAAAGTCCTTCATAAACTTAGCATATCCCAACATTTGTTCCAATGTCTCAACCAATGGTATGTTCAACGATAGTTTCATAAGCATTGAAAGGACTTTTTGGAACTTACCATTTTCCCTCTTTTTCTTCATTCTTAGATGGAATGGTGGCGGTGGTCCTGGGCTAGCTCAGTGTAATTGATTTGCTCCTCGTTTTGGATATGTTTCTGAGTTAGATAAGATGGGTTAAGCCCTTTATACATGCCCATTCTCATGTAAAATCTTAGAGAGGTTTTTGGGAGATTCAAGGCCTTCTTCCCCAAATTTTCATCAATTTCTTTATTGGTGTTCAAGGAACTTTAAGTCCATCTATTCCCAGGTATGTAGGGTTTAAAAATGGGTGGAATCCTTCCTCACCCATGCCCAATTTTCGAGTTAATTCATGAATTCTCCTATTCAAATTCCATGGAGTTTTACCGAAAGCATGACAATGTTATTTCTCTTTATGGGTATGTTTTAATTGAGTTTTAACTATTGAATTATGAAGGATGGGAAGGTTTCATTATTATTTTATTTAATTCATGTTTCAAGATTTTAAACCCAAATGCTCATTTTATGAAAGTTCATGGGAGTTATGATTTCTGATGAACACTCTATAATTTGAGTTTATTGATGATAGAAAAGTATGATTTTCAAGTCACCCATGTTTATGAGCATGTTTTGAAGGAATTGAATATGATGAAGTATTGGGCAATTCCCACATGTATAAGAATTATTTATGATTTATGAAGTAAATTACATGATTTATCGATTTATGATGTTGGCAAATGTAAACGGCCTTAATTCTTGGCTAAGCATGTTCTAAAGGGGATCAATGATGCTAAATGTTATATCTTAGCCAATCAATTTTATGCATGATGTTAATGATTTATGTACAAGCCTATATGCATGTTTTTGGGAGTCGTGTCTAGCACCGAGCATCCCGGCGTTCAAAGGACTACACCGGTGTCTCATAACCACGTGCCATCGTGGGTTGTAAATTATATGACGTATTGATAACGATCCCCTCAAATGTGATATCACGCCTTATGCACGACCCTCGCCTGGGAAGCCAAGGTCGACTTTGCCAACTTGAGTGAGATAGTGGGGCATCATGAAAGGCTCTACAGTGATGGTGTCGGTTATGAAGAGTCCTCCCATTATTCCGCATGTTTTATGCATTGTTATATTTATGTTATTGGATCAAGTTATATTATGATAAAGTTATTTATGATTATGATAATGAATGATTATGAATGATTTGAAAGTCTTGAGCCTTATGTTTTATTACGAAGATTTTGATGCAAGCACGATGTCCTTCTCCTATGTCTATTTATGAGTTTAATTTACTTTTAAAAATGTCCATTTTAATAATGTTGCATACTTAGTACATTCCACATACTGAACACATACTTTCTATGCTTTATCATTTCATGATATAGGGTCCGGATATCAGGATCATCCTCATCCTTAGTCCATCCCAGCCTACGATATCAGCTTGTTGGTGAGTCCCTCATGTTCCGAGGGCCTTTTGATGAATTTTCTTGTTGATTATGTTTCAGTATTTCTCGGGTTAGTTGGAGATGTTGTCCCATCAACCCATCTTACGTATTAGAGGCTTTCGGACAAATGCGTAGTACTCAGCTTATGTAAATGTTTGGTATTTTCTGATGCTATGTCATGGTTAGGTTTCCGCGATGTGTTATGCTTATTATTCTATTTATTCAAATGAGATTAGTTGAATGCATGTTTCATGGGTTGACTTGGGGTCTCTCGGGGTCCCTTGTCCCATGTCTACGATCCGGGTGTACGTTCGGATTGTGACAAACTTGGTATCAGAGCCATAGGTTTGAAGTGTCCTAAGTTGTCCGATAGCCGCATTAGGTAGAGTATTTTTCATGGGTGTGAAGCGCGCCACACCTATGATGAAGAGGCTACTAGACATTTAGGAAATGTTCCCTTCTTTAATGTTCTATGTCGTGCGATGAAAATTCTTTCCATCCTTTTAATTTGTGCGATTTGCGATTGCAGAATTATGGCTCCTAGGAGAATGAACAGAAGGAGGAATGGAAATTATGAAGGCCAAAGAGATGGCAATAACCATGGGCATCAGCAAGCCCCACCTGTTTCGGAGTCCCAAGCACTAGAGCCAATTGCCCACACCGAGTTTCGGGCGGCGATTCAGAGGCTGACACAGGCTTTGACCGCTCAGGTCAATCAACAGGCTGTTGCACAGGTTCCACAGAATGGCAATGCAGTGGCAGCTTAGATTAAGACTTCTTGAGGATGAACCCTCTCGAGTTCACGAGATCAAAGGTGGATGAGGATCTACACGAGTTCATTGAAAGGATCTTAAGGTCACTCAGGTTATGGGGGTGACAAATGGGGAGTTTGTAGACTTGGCCTCATATCATCTCAAAGAGGTCACTCATATTTGGTATAAGCAATGGAAGGACAACAGGGTAGCGGGTGCAGGCCCTATCAGCTGGGATGAGTTCTACATGGCCTTTCTTGACAGGTTCTTCCCTCAAGAGATGAGTGAATTGAAAGAAGTTGAGTTTGTTAACCTAAAGAAAGGAAAGACGACAGTGCTAGAGTATTCTCTTGATTTCACCCGGTTGTTGAAGTATGCCCCAAAGTTGGTGATGGATCAGAGGGCGCGGGTGAGACGATTTCTTCACGGCGTGGATGGTTATTTAGACAAGGATTGCAGGACTGCCATGCTCCACCAGGATATGGACTTTCCTCGCATAGTGTTGTATGCCCAGCAGATGGAGGAGGCTCATGCGAGGGAGAAGGAGGCAAAGAGTGCTCGGACAATAGTCGTGGGTTTTCACATTAGAGGTCCGATGGTGGCTACCGTCCACAGTTTCAGCAGAGACCACTAGCCCCAGCCCTATCCAGGCCCAGGGGTGATTAGAGGAGTTGGGCTTCCAGGTCTAAGGATCAGAGGGGCACCCAGTTAGAGTATACCTCTCCAGCCTGCGGGAAGTGCGGCAAGAGTCACACCGAGAAGTGCCTACTCGGTTTGGATGTCTTCTTTGGGTATGGTAGATCTGGGCACATGTGCCAAGCATGTCCATATGCCATACACAGTGATGATAGGGGTCGAGCACAGACCACCAGGACAGCAGCATCTCCATCCCGTTCATCTCCACAGGGAGCATGTACTAGTGGGGGCGGTGGTTAGCGCCAAAACTGATTTTATGCCCTTGCCTCACGCCAGGAGTATGAGACTTTGCCAGACGTGGTCGCTGGTATGTTGCGTGCCTTTTATATTTATGTTTATGCCTTGTACACCCGAGAGCCACATTGTCTTTCATGACTCCTTACATTGCTAGTAGCCTTGGAGTTAGTCCCGAGATCTTGTCAGAACCATTTTTAGTTTCTACCCCAATTGGAGATTTGGTCGTATCTAGATGAGTATATAGAGGGTGCCCGGTTACTATGTTGCATAAGGTTACCTCTGCAGATTTGGTAGAGTTAGCCATGACTGACTTTGACGTTATTCTTGGTATGGATTGGTTGTTTGCATGTTATGCTTCGATTAATTATAAGACCCCTACCATGGAGTTTTATTTTCTGGGTGATTCAGTTTTTTAGTAGAAGGGTAGTTCGCTGGTGCCAGCAGGTCGATTTATTTCCTATCTTAAGGGTAGGAAGATGATATCTAAAGGGTGTATGTACCACCTAGTTAGGGTTAAGGATGTGGAGTCTGAGATTCCTACTATCCAGTCAATTCTGGTGGTATGCAAATAACCAGAGGTGTTTCCCGAGAATTTGCCAGGTGTCCTCCAGAAAGGGAAATTGATTTCGATATTGATCAATTGCCAGATACGTAACCTATTTCTATCCCTCCTTACAGGATGGCTCCAGTTGAGCTAAAGGAATTGAAGGATCAGTTAAGGGATTTTTTGGATAAGGGCTTCGTTAGACTAAGCCAGTCTCCATGGGGTGCACTAGTTTTGTTTGATCGAAAGAAGGACAGTTCCCTTCGCATGTGTATCGACTATCGACAGTTGAACAATGTTACCGTCAAGAACAGGTACCCCTTACCCAGGATCAATTATTTATTTGACTAGCTTCAGGGTTCAAGTGCTTCTCTAAGATCGATCTCGGGTCCGGGTATCACCAGCTCAGAGTTCGGGAGAGTGACATCCCAAAAACAAATTTCAGTACCCGATATGGTCTCTACGAATTTGTTGTTATGTCTTTTGGGATAACCAATGCTCCTGCAGCTTTTACGGACCTAATGAACAGGATGTTCAAGCAATATTTGGATATGTTCGTGATCGTGTTCATCGACGACATTCTTATATACTCCCGGAGCGAGGAGGAGCATGCCACTTATCTGAGAATAGTGTTGCAAACCCTCAAGGATTGTCAACTATATGCAACGTTTAGCAAGTTTGAATTTTCGCTAAACTCGGTAGAATTTTTGGGACACGTGGTATCAGGCGAAGGCATAAGGGTAGATTCCCAGAAGATCGAAGCGATGAAGAATTGGCCTAGACCGGTAAATCCTTTAGAAATTCAAAGTTTCTTTGGCCTAGAAGGTTATTACCAAAGGTTTGTGGAGGGTTTCTCATCTATTGCGGCACCTTTGACTAAGTTGACGCAGAAAAGAGGTGAAATTCGAATGGTCAGATGCTTGTGAGAAAAGCTTCCAAGAGTTGAAGACCCGACTCACTTCAGTACCAGTGTTGACCTTACTCCAGGGTACCGATGTATTCTTTGTCTATTGCGATGCTTTGAGAGTTGGACTAGGATGTGTGTTGATGCAGGGTGGGAAGGTAATAACATATGCCTTGAGACAGCTGAAAGTTCATGAAAAGAATTACCCGACCTATGATCTTGAGTTGGCCGCGGTGGTGTTTGCATTGAAGATATGGCGGCATTACTTGTATGGGGTCCACGTGGATGTATTTACGGATGACAAGAGCTTGCAATATGTGTTCACACAAAAGGATCTAAATCATTGGCAAAGGAGTTGGTTAGAATTACTTAAAGACTATGACATGAGTGTCCTTTACCACCCGGGAAAGGCTAATGTGGTTGCGGATGCACATAGTATACTCTCTATGGAAAGTGTGTCCCACGTGGATGAGGGAAAGAAGAAGTTGGTGAAGGATGTCCACCGACTCGCAAGGCTTGGAGTTAGATTGATCAATTCGACCGATGGCGGTGTTGTTGTACATAATGGGTCAGAATCATCCTTGGTGGTTGATGTTAAATCTAGGCAAGATGAGGATACAATATTGAGGAAGCTGAAGGAGGTGGTGCGGAGTCAGAAGGTGGAGGTTTTCTCCTAAGGGGGAGATGATATGTTGCGATACCAGGGTTGACTATGTGTTCCGGACATCGATAATTTGAGAGTTTGGATATTACATGAGGCACATGGTACCAAATATTCTATCCATCCAGGATCCACAAAAATGTATCGGGATTTGGAAGAAATCTATTGGTGGGATGGTATGAAGAAAGATATTGCGGAGTTCATCGCAAAATGTCCAAACTGCCATCAAGTGAAAGTCGAACATCAAAGGCCAGGAGGCGTACTTCAGGATATCAGCATCCCCACTTGGAAGTGGGATGATATTAATATGGATTTTGTTACAGGCCTATCTCGTACTTGCCGACACATGACTCCATTTGGGTGGTGGTAGACAGACTAACCAAGGCGGCACACTTCCTACCGGTCAAGACCACGGATTCAGCGGATGATTATGCTAAGTTGTATATTCGGGATTTGGTTCAATTTCATGGAATGACCTTGTCTATTATCTTAGACCAACATACTCAGTTTACCTCTCAATTCTGGCATTCTTTTCAAAAAGGACTTAGGACGCAGGTAATGCTCAGTACAGCCTTCTGTCCGCAAACAGACGGCCAGGCAGAATGAATCATTCAGACCCTCAAGTATATGTTGAGGGCATGTGTTATGGATTTCAAAGGTAGTTGGGATGATCATTTTCCCTTGATCGAGTTTTCTAATAATAACAGTTACCACTCCAGTATCCAGATGGAACCATTTAAGGCTCTTTACGGGTGGAGGTGTAGGTCTCCCATCGGATGGTCCGAGGTTGGTGAGGCAGCTATGATAGGACCAAATTAGATTCATGAGGCGATGGTGAATGTCCAGTTGATAAGGGACCGGATAAAAACTGCTCAGAGTCGTCAGAAATCGTATGCTGATGTGAGGAGAAGAGATTCGGAGTTTGATATGGATGACTGGGTATTTCTAAAGGTATCTCCCATGAAGGGAGTCATGCATTTCGAAAATAAAGGTAAACTCAGTCCCCTCTATGTTGGCCCCTATCGAGTTGTGAAAACAGTTGGTAAGGTGGCGTATGAGTTGGACTTGCCCTCGGAGCTATCTTCAGTTCATCCCATGTTTCATGTGTCACTTTTGAAGAAGTGCTTGGGTGATCCAGCCTTGATAGTTCTGGTAGATAGCATTGGAGTGAAGGATAGCCTCAGTTATGAAGAAATTTCTGTTGAAATCTTGGATCGGCAGGTTCGGAGGCTGGGGAACAAAGAAGTAGCTTCAGTAAAGGTGTTATGGAGAAATCATCATGTTAAGGGAGCTACGTGGAAGCTGAAGAAGATATGATAGCTAAATACCCTCATTTATTCCCTACCGATCCATTTCAGTTTGAGATATCAGTTTTTCCCTAAACCTTTAATCATCTTTTCCCGTTCAGTTCATGTGTACAAGTTTGTTTTATGATATGGTAAATGTATGTGATGTCTGAATTTAGTTTAGCTATGTAGTTCCTTTCAGAGGTAGTAATTCTGTTAGTTTTTGACTTAAATGACTGGTAACTGTATATTTTTATAGCTTGTTTCTGAGTTTTCTGCATGTTTCTAGCACTCGAGGACAAATATTCCCAAGGGGGAGATATTGTTATACCCCGGGAACCCAAGGATCAGACCCGAAAGTTAAAACGGAGAAAAACTGAAAATTCGCATCAGGTAACAGAACGACTCATGAGGTGAGTTGTGAGGAGTGACCACGAGTCCTGAGGTGACTCGTGGTCAGCATGGTGTGGCAATGCCTGAGTGAGGAGGCCACGGTCTTGACCACGAGTCGTGGTCAGACCACACGACTCGTGAGGTCACCCGTGGTCAACCCTGGAGGATTGGCAAAATTGGGATGGGCAGTGTAGGCCACGAAAGGTTACCATGAGTCGTGGTCTAACCTCACGACTCGTGAAGTCACCCATGGGGTTCCCTTGGAGGTTTGGGCAGTGGACTCAATGGATCAAGGCGACGAGTCGTGCCCTGTGGCAATGACCCATTAGGTCCCTCGTGGGGACTGGACACCAGATATTTCTGCATTTTAATAAGGGTGTTTTTGTAACTTCCTAAGTCCCTAAGGCCTAAACTTTGTCGTTTTGGATATGTTTCTGAGTTAGATAATATCGGTTAATCCNAGCCGAACTAAAGGAATTGAAGGATCAGTTAAAGGATCTGTTGGATAAGGGCTTCATTAGACCGAGCCAGTCTCCATGGGGTGCACCAGTTTTATTTGTTTGAAAGATGGACAGTTTCCTTCGCATGTGTATTGACTATTGGTAGTTGAATAAGGTTACCATCAAGAACAGGTACCCCTTACCTAGGATCGATGATTTTTTTGACCAGCTTCAGGGTGCCAAGTGCTTCTCCAAGATTGATCTCAGTTTCGGGTATCACTAGCTCAGAGTTTGAGAGAGTGACATCCAGAAGACTACTTTCAGGACTCGGTATGGTCACTATGAAATTTTTATTATGTCTTTCAGACTAACCAATGCCCCTACAGCTTTTATAGATTTAATGAATAGGGTGTTCAAGGCATATATGGATATGTTCGTGATCGTGTTCATCGATGACATTCTTATATACTCCCGGAGTGAGGAGGAGCATGCCACTCATTTGAGAATAGTGTTGCAAACCCTCAAGGATCGTCAGATGTATGCAAATTTTAGCAAGTGTGAATTTTCGCTAAACTCGGTGGCATTTCTGGGTCATGTGGTATCAAGCAAAGGCATAAGGGTAGATTCCTAGAAGATAGAGGCGGTGAAGAATTGGCCCAGACTAGTGAATCCTTTAGAACTTCGGAGTTTCTTGGGTCTAGCTGGCTACTAGCGAAGATTTGTTGAGGGATTTTAATCAATTGCAGTCCTACTGACAGGTTGACTCAGAAAAAGGTGAAGTTCCAATGGTCGGATGCTTGTGAGAAAAGCTTCCAAGAGTTGAAGACCCGACTTACTTCAGCCCAGTGTTGACTTTACCCAAGGACACAGATGGCATTCTAGTGTATTGCAATGCTTCGAGAGTCGAATTGGGATGTGTGTTGATGCAATGTTAGAAGGTAATAGCATATGCCTCAAGACAGTTGAAAGTTCATGAAAATAATTACCCGACCCATGATTTTGAGTTGGCCGTGGTGGTGTTTGCATTGAAGGTATGGCGGCATTACTTGTATGGGGTCCACGTGGATGTATTACGGATCACACGAGCTTGCAATATGTGTTCACATAGAAAGATCTAAATCTTCAGTAGAGGAGGTGGTTGGAGTTACTTAAGGACTATGACATGAGTGTCCTTTACCACTCGGGCAAGGCCAATGTGGTTGCAGATGCACTTAGTAGGCTCTCCATGAAGAGTGTGTCCCACGTGGATGAGGTAAAGAAGGAGTTGGTGAAGGATGTCCACCGACTTGGAAGACTGGGACTTAGATTGATCGACTTGACTGATGGCGGTGTTATTGTGCGGAATGGGTTAGCCTTCGTGGTCGATGTCAAGTCTAAGCCAGATGAGGATCCGACTTTGAGGAAGATGAAGGAAGCAGTGCGGAGTCAAAAGGTGGAGGTTTTATCCCAAGGGGGAGATGGGGTGCTATAATTGTACATATAAAAAGAAAAAAAAAAGAAAAAAAAGATTAAAAAAAAAAATAT
>JACEIK010001576.1:220262-247169 GCA_018107945.1 Datura stramonium | reverse complement strand
TCCTTTTTTATTTTTTTTCGGATACCCTTCTTGACATGACATCATGGAATACAAGTGGTTTAAATGGTGGATACTCATATTTTTGCGAATCTTGTCTGAATTGCGGAGGAGCCCACTTATGGAAACACTGTAATACTTGTAATATATGTGGAGGTCAAGATGGCCATTGGGATGGCTGTCCAAATGCATATTCCCATCCCCCAAGCCCCTACTATGATCCTTCTGTTGTTTTTGTTGAATATAGTAATGGTGAAAATGAGAACTTGGAATGCCAAGCTCGTACAAAACATGATAAAACAAGTCCTTGAGCAAACAGAAGCAATGAAGGAGGAGATGGAAGCATTGAGAATTCAGTAAGAGGAAAATGGAGAGGCCCTAGAAATGATGAGCTTCAAAATCACGGAGATGATGGCTGAGGCTGAAGCTTGCGGTAATTTGCAAGTAAAGGTCTTATGCAATACTCAAGAGGAACCACAAGAAGAAGAAAAAGGTGAGTTCTTGGAAGAAGCCCAANTAGGATAGGAATATACCTAATTTACCTTGCTTGGTTGATAAAATGGGAAGATAGAAAGACACCAACTTAGAATTGTACTCCACCACTTGTAGTAGTAGTTAGGAAGCTAAGTTTGGTTAAATGGTTGGAGGTACGGAATTCCCCAATCAAGGGCATAAACCCCATAAACCACATCCACGTAGTGAATTTCCCATGAACTAGAAATGACATCCTCACTCAACGATGTAGTAGTGAGGCTAGTTTGTCGTGTTTAGAGGTTTGGAAGACCATGAACATGCAATTCCACTTATGTGAGACAACAATTGATAATTTCATATTTAACCCATTATGAATTGTAGCATTGCATGATTATCCAGCCTTAACTATTATCCAGCCTTAACTCTAGTTGTTTTTTATTGCTTCCAGATTATTTCGTGTCATTAAGATTTAATTATAATTTATTGAAAACTTTTAAAACCGACTTCAGAATTTCAATACTTGAACTTGATAATTCGTAGAATTGTTCCAGTCCCTGTGGGTTCGACATTCCGGCTTCTAAAAATGGCCACTAAATATATTACTTGTATGATCCGTACACTGCGGGGCATCGTTTTGATAGCCGTTGCCGACTATGTATTAGTGAGTTGAAAACAAATTCTTTTGTTAGTCTTATTTTCGAAAAAAATTAAAAAGAAACAAAATTCTTTTGTAGATATTATGTTTTAATCCTTTTTTATTTTTTTTTTCGGATACCCTCTTCTGACATGACATCATGGAATACAAGTGGTTACTAGTGGATACTCATATTTTTGCGAATCTTGTTTGACTAAGTGAGAGCCCACTGTGAAACACTGCAATACTTGTAATATATGTGGAGGTCAAGATGGCCATTGGGATGGCTGTCCAAATGCATAATCTCTCCCATCCCCCAAGCCCCTTACTATGATCCTTCTGTTGTTTTTGTTGAATATAGTACGGTAGAAAATGAAACTTGGAATGCCAAGTCAGACAAAACATGATAAAAACAAGTCCTTGAGCAAACAAGCAATGAAGGAGGGAGATGGAAGCATTGGAGAATTCAGTAAGAGGAAAATGGAGAGGCCCTAGAAATGATGAGCTTCAAAATCACGGAGATGATGGCTGAGGCTGAAGCTTGCGGTAATTTCCAGGCAAAGGTCTTATGCAATACTCAAGAGGAACCACAAAAAGAAGAAAAAGGTGAGTTCTGGAAGAAGCCCAAAATTAGAAGCTCGTGAGAGCGTCCGTGATGGTTTCTACACATATGGCCAATCCATTTATGAAAGAAGAGTTAGAGTCCCACCCATTTGACATTCATGGGGAATTAGATGTTGATGTAGAGAAGGTGTACACAAGTAGGGAACTCAAGCACAATGAAGTTTCGTAGTTGAGGTGTATTGTACCACACTCAAGCATTTCTATTACTAAGTTTGGTCGACAACCTAGAAATAGAGACTTCCAAGCTTGTAGAGAAAGAGCTAGAGGAGTAACAAGCCCCATATATTCTGAAATTTGTTGATTCTGAAAGAAAGAATGACTCACTTGATGCTAAAGACTATAATAAATGCCAAAGGCGAAATCTAATGCTTGGTCCTTACAATTTATCACCACCACCCCTAGAGCATAATAGGAAATTAGAAAAGAAATTAGGGGTGAGATTCATATCCTCAAAGTGGAGAGAAAAGTGGTGAAACTTGATACGTCGTGCCGCGACGTAAAATTAGGCGCTGCTTGGGAGGCAACCCAAGGGGACCACAAGTACCATTTTAATTTTTTTTGCATTTGTGTGATTTTTGTTTATTTTCATCTTGTTGTTGTTTTTGGTGAGATTTTCTAAGCACATATGCAGGGGAAGTCTGAGTACCCAGCAAGGAGGAAGCTAATAAGCATGAAAGAGGAAAAGTGTGGGGTTTAAATACCCACGGTTCTTAAAGAAAGAAAACATGTTGTTAGCTAGGCCTGAGCCTTAGGGAGTATTTCTCACCCTTTGAATTTGGATTGTGATGCTTTGAGGACAAAGCATTATTTAAGTGTGTGAGGGGAATATAAAAATTTTGTGCTTAATGATTTTTGGTGAAGTAGTGCTTGATACATATTGGAAAGAATTTTTGTGAGTCAAGCATGACTTCATCACCCGTTGGTTTTTCTTTTCGGTTCTTTTCCGATGGGGGGTCTTTGAACAGAAGAATAAAAATTTTCTTTGTCTGTATATAGTGTTTTTAGTCATAGTTAGGGACTGTTTCCGATGATGGATGGATGACGATCGCTCTGAGAAAATTAGTCAATAGGTTGCTTGGAACCCGTAGCTAATTGATGGTTTGACGTTCTTGTTATGTGCTATACATGATTGTAAGATGCAAGTGTGGTTAGTGTTGAAGCATGTAAGAAGTGTATAACTTGTTTCTTGAGACACCTAGGCTCTTGAATTTGACTCTATGTGCTGAAAGCTTAATTTTTGAATTCTTGTGATTAGCCGAGTTAAGAGTCTACTCCGGATGTGTCTTGGAATTGAGCATGTGCTGAGTGTAAGTTTTTGAATATTCCATGCTATTGTGTAGTTTTTAGAACTTGCCCGGTGTGTATACAAAGAGAAATGAAGGCTAGATTGTAGAGATTGACGAGGTTTCTTGAATGTCCCACTTTTATCCCTCACTTTACCTAGCTTAAATGTTGAACTTATGATCCCCATGAGCCTTAAGCCTATTCTTTGATAGCTGCAATATAAGCTTAATCCTTTTCTTTCATTAGCCTTGAATTTGATCCAAAACTCCTAAGTGCTTAAGGGAAAAATCCGAAAGAGTGAAGGAGTGAAAAGCATGAAAAAGAAGGAAAAGTAGCAGTTGTAAAAGTTGAGAAAGGTCAAGGGTGCACTTGTTTGAAAATGTCTGAGTATTGGTAGGGAGTAAGAAATAAATGAATGAAAAATTTGAGTAAGTACTCTTTACTAATTAGCTAAGTGTGCTTAAAGAAATGGGAACAAGAAGAAAAAAATTCAGGATTGAAAAGAATGAGGGTGATGTAAGAGAAGAGATATCCTTAATGAAGGTTGAAGTTATTAAAAGCGCTTGGGGAAGATAGCCACTATTACCGGCCGCATAGTACTACCCGTCCCTTAGCTTACATTACAACCCATTAAGTCCTATTTGATCTTACGTTCATACATCCTTAAATTAGTGGAGTAAAACACTAAGGGCAAGCTTATGGTCTACTATAGAGGCATGTGAATTCTTTGAGAGAGGAGCATAATTCTATTCATTTACACATACATGTGATTTAAAAATTTGCGTGTGAAAATGGGTAACTCTCTTGCTGAGGGTACATGTTTAATGAAAGATAACATTCATGTCGGATTTTCTGATCGGTTGAGTTGCATGAGTTTGCTAAGATTGAGAGTCAATTCTTGAGGTTAGGAAGTCTTAACATAGCGCGACTTTAATGAATAAAACTTGCATGCTCTATTTGTAACTTGCTATCTTACATAGTCATTATAGCCGTAGCTTGAATTGTCTTGCTAAATTAGATATGTGTGAGTCTTCACAGTATGAGATGTAAAGGTTTGTTCGAGGACGAACAAGGTTTTAAGTGTGGGATTGTGATCTTGGGCATAATTGCATTCCCAAGTGCTACTTTATCACTTAGTTTAGTCATGTTTGTTTATTTATTCACTTACATTCTCATGTGATTTGATGAAAATTTGCATGTACTAACTCAACATGATTAGTCCTTGTTTTGTAGGTGTAAAAATGCATTTGAAGGACTAAATAATGATGGGTGAAGATAAGAATGGTTTTGAAGCAAAACACAAAAGTTGGCTAGAAGAGGGCAAGAAAATGTAATGCTCGCGCGACAGGTCAGTGCTACGCCGCCATCGCAGAAAGCTTTAGTGAAAATCTGAGTTTTATACAATTTCTAGAATGCTTTCGCGATGCCTCTGTGTCACGAAGGTCAATTAGGGCGTTCAGCTCCGTGACACGGAGCTGTTCCACCACAGGCCAAATTTACATTTTTTCAAAGATAGTATAAATTGAACCATTAGCTTCTAAAATCAGGAAACACGCGATTTTCTGAAAACCGGAACGGAGGCGCAAAAGAGACTTCCAAATGGGAGAACTCCTCTTGGTTCATCTTTTCTTCATTTCCTTTTCATCTACTTGTGGCAAACTACTCAAAACATGGTTTGAGTATTTGCACAAACATGGGTACAGAACCCCATCTAGGGTTGAGGCTATGGATATGATTGTATTTGCTTAGATTCGTTTTGGGTTGAGTTGTTCGTTGTTGTTTTGTCTTACAATCTTTATTATTGTTGTTTTTATGCTTGATCACCATGAAAACAAGTGGGTTAAGCTTGGGTGGAAGCTTGGAAGAGCAAACCTAGGCAAGAACATAAGAATGTAGGAAGCAAGTTCTTGTCTTTTGATATGATTTGTGTTAGAGGAATATACCTAATTTACCTTGCTTGGTTGATAAATTGGGAAGATAGAAAGACACCAACTTAGAATTGTACTCCACCACTTGTAGGAGTACTTATGAAACTAAGTTTGGTTAAATGGTTGGAGGCAATGAAGTCTCCAATCAAGGAATAACCCCATCAACCACATCCACGTAGTGAATTGCCCACGAACTAGAAATGACATCCTCGCTCAATGATGTAGTAGTAAGGCTAGTTTGTCGTGTTTAGAGGTTCGAAGACCATGAACATGACCTAATTATGTGAGACAACAATTGATAATTTCATACTTAACCCATTATGAATTGTAGCATTGCATGATTATCCGACCTTAACTCTAGTTTTGTTTTGTATTGCTTCTAGATTATTTCGTGTCACCACTAAGATTTAATTATAATTTATCAAAAACTTCTAAAACCGACTTCTTAACTAACACTTGAACTTCATAATTTGTCAACCAGCCCCTGTGGGTTCGAAATTCTCGCTCTTAAAAAGGGCCACTATATTACTTGTATGACCGTGTGTACTTGGTGTGTGCGCTAGAGCGCAATAGTAGATTGGTTAACTAAGGCGCTACACTTCCTACCGGTCAAGACCACGGATTCATGGATGATTATTCCAAGTTTTATATTTGGGAGTTGGTTCGATTTCATGGAGTGCCCTTTGTCTATTATTTTAGACCGAGGTACCCAGTTTACCTCTCCCTGGGATTCTTTTCAAAAAGGACTTGGGATGCAAGTTAAGCTCAAGATACCCATCCATCCACAAAAAGATGGCCAGGCACAACGAACCATTTAGACCTCGAGGATATGTTGAGGGCATGTGTTATGGATTTTAAAGGTAGTTGGATGATCTTTTGCCCTTAATCGAGTTCGCCTATAATTACAGTTATCACTCCAACGCGATGGTACCGTGAGGCTCTTCTATGTCAAGGTGTATATCTCCCATAAGATGGTTTGAGGTTGGCGAAGGGAGGCCTATGATAGGACCAGATTCGGTTCACGGGTGATGGTGAAGGCTTAGTTGATAAGGGATCGGTTAAATTCGCTCAGAGTCATCAAAATAATATGTTGATGTGAGGAGAAGGGATCTCGAGTTTGATGTGCACAATTGGGTATTTCTAAAGGTATCTCCTATGAAGGAGTCATGTGTTCGGGAAGAAAGAGAAACTCAGTCCCCGATATGTTGGTCCTTACTGAGTTATGAGGAGAGTTGGTAAGGTGGCGTATATAAGTTCTACTTGCCTTTAGAATTAGCTTTTTAGTTCATCCTGTTTCATGTATTGTCAAGTGAAAAAGTGCTTTGGGTGATCCAGCTTTAGTAGTCCCATTAGACAGCAATTGTGTAAAGGGATAGCCTTAGCTATGAGGAAATTCCGGTGGAGATCTTGGATCTTCAAGTTCGGAGGCTGAGGAACAAAGAAGTAGCTTCAATTAAAGTATTATGGAGAAATCAACATGTTGAGGGAGCTACGTGGGAAGCCAATGCAGATATGATGGCTAAATACCTCATTTTTCCCTTTTACTAAGCTCAGTTTCAGTATGTGGTATCACTTTTTCCCTAAACTTAATCATCTTTTTTCATGTTAAGTTCATGTGTACAATTTTGTTTTATGATATGGTATATGTATTTTATGTCCTAATTCGGCCTAAAATATGTAGTTCTTTTTGAAGGTAGTCATTCCGTCAGTTTTCGGCTTAAATGACAGGTAATTGTATATGGTGATAGCTTTTTCTGAGTTCTCTGCATGTTTATAACATTCAAGGGAGAATGTACCCAAGGAGGAGATATTGTTATACCTCGAGAACCCAAGGATCAGACCCGTAAGTAAAAATGGAGAAAAGTTGAAAATTTACACCAGGTCATAGAACAACCCATGAGGTGGGTTAGAGGGAGCACCATGAATGTGGAGGGACTCGTGGTCAGCATGGTTTGGCAAGGCCTGATTGAGGAGGCCACGGACCTGGCCCCATGAGCCGGGCCAGACCTCTCACTCCGTAAGGCCTACCCGTGTGGGTCTACTCTTGGAGGCTTGGGTGTTGGGCTGGGAAGGGTGGAAGCCACGGAAGGTGACCACGAGTCATGGCTCCAACATCACAACTCGTGAAGTCACCATGGGGTCCTCATTTAGGATGTTTTTGATTACTTGACTGGCTGGACTATGGGCCACAAGTCGTCTCCTCGTGGCAACGACCCGTGTGGTCCCTCACGAGGACTGGCGACTAGAAATTTCTCTGTGTTTTAATAAGGGTGTTTTCATAATTCATAAGTTCCTAAGGCCTAAACTACGTCGTTTTGGATATTTTTCTGAGTGAGATAAGATGAGTTAAGTCCTTTATACATTCCCATTCTCATGCAAAAGCTTATAGAGATTTTTGGGAGATTCAAGGTCTTCTTCCCCAAATTTCCATCAATTTCCTTGGAAATCAAGAACCTTGAATACAATCCATTCTAGGAAAGGGATTGGCGAAATGGGTGAAATTCTTCCACACTCCATGCCTAAATTCTCAATTTCAATAATAGTCCTGTCTAATTCCAGGTTTTTTCCCAAAAGGAAATGCATTTCTTTTATGAGATTTATTAATGGATTTTTAATTATTGAATTATGAATGATAAGTGGTTTTATATTATTTTCTTCAAAATCATGTTTCAATTTTTAAAGAGAAAATGTATTTGATGAAAGTTCATGGAAGTCATAATTTATGATGAATACTTTCTATTTTGAGTTTATTGATGATGGGAAAAGCATGATTTAAAACTCCCATGTTTATGAGCATATTTTTGAATGAATTGAATATGATGAAGTATTGTGCAATTCCCACATGTTGAAGATGATTTATTATTTATGAGGTGAATAACGCGACTTATCAATTTATGATGTTGGCCGATGAAAAGGGCCTATGATTCTTGGCTAAGCCTATTTTAAAGGGATCCATGATGTTAGTATTCTAGCCAATGAATCTTAATGCATGATGTTAATTTATGTATGAGCCTAAATGCATGTTTTGAGAGCAAAGGGTTCAGCAATGAGCAAATTGTGTTCAAAGGACTACGTCGGTGTCTCATAACCACATGCCACCGTGGGTTTCTAATGATATATTTTATTGATCATGATCCCCTCAAATGTGATATCACGCTAATGCACGACCTCCGCCTATATCAAGCTGTGGTCGGCTCGCCCCACTTGAGTAGAAAGTTGGAGCATCATGAAAGGCTCTACCATGATGGTGTCGGTATGACGGAGTCCTCCCATTGTTCCACATGTTTTATGCATTTTTATGATTATGCTATTGGTTCAAGTTATTTTTATGTTATGGTTTATCAATTTACTGAGTCTTGAGCCTTATAAGTGAACACGAAGATTTTGATGTAAGCATGATTTCCTTTTCTTATATTATTTATGAAATTTCTATACTTAAAATTTCCATCTTACATACCTTGCACACTCGGTACATTCAAAGAACTGACCGCATACTTTATATGCCGTATCGCTTCATGATACAAGGTCCGGATCTCAGCTCATCCTCACCTCTTAGTCCATCTCACTATTGGTGATTCCTCATGTTTTGAGGGTTGTTACAAACTTTCATGTTATTTATGCTTCATCATTGGTCGGGTTAGTTGGAGAAGTTGTCCCATCAACCCATCTTATGTATTAGAGGCTTCTGGACAAGTATGTAGTGCTCAACCATGTATGTGTCCAAAGATTTCGATGTTATGCTATAATTACGTTTCCACTATGTTTTTATGATTATCTTTCCGCTAATTGAATGAGATTAGTTGTATGCATGTGCCATGGGAATAATTTGGGGTCTCTCAGTCCCTTGTCCCGTGTCTATGATCCGGGTGTACATTCGGCCGTTACATAGTAGGATCAAAGGCTCAGGCCACCTTCACCGCCTCTATCTTTTGAGAGTCCACCAGAACACCCTCATTAGACAGCACATGACCTAAGAACGCTCTGAGTTCAGCCAAAACTCTCACTTGCTGAATTTAGAAACAACTAATGATCCTTAAGAATCTGCAAATATATCTCAAATGAGCCGCATATGCTCCTCATCACCCGAAAGAGATGTCATCTATGAAGACAATCAAGAACATATCCAAATACTTTTGAACACCTCGTTCATCAAGTCCATAAAAGTCGCAGGAGCATTGTTATTCTAAAATACATAACTATGAATTCATAGTGACCATACCAAGTACTGAAAGTTGTTTTAGGGATATCACTTTCTAACTCGAGATGGTGATAGCTGGACTCTTAAGATTTATCTTTGAAGCACATAAAGACGTTGAAGCTGGTCAAACAGGTCATCAATCCTGGAGAGGAGATAGTTATTCTTGATCATGACCTTGTTCAACTACTGATAGTCAATGCACATCCTAAGGGATCCATCCTTCTTTCCGAACAAAGAGAACCGGAGCACCCCATGGGGACATACTAGGCCCGATGATACCCTTTATCTAGGAGATCTTTTCAACTACTCTTTCAACTATTTTAGATCCGCTGGAGCCACTCCATAAGATGGAATAAATATGGGTCGCGTATCAGTGAGTCAAGACCAAAGCTTCTAATCTCTACTTGGGAGGGACTAGTACATCATTGGAAAACACTTCTAACATCACATATAACAAAACCGACTAAACATTCGGGGTCTCGTACGTGGATTCCTTAACCCAAACTAGATGGTTATTATAAACCTTGGAGAACATCTTCCTATCCTTGAGATGAGAAACAAAGTTACCCACAGGCATAGCTGAACTACCCATCCATTATAGGACTAGTCCACCCAAAAACCAAAACTCTACCGTACGGGCTCACTGACCGAGGAATAAGCATGTAACCAATCCATACTGAAGATAAAATCAAAGTCGATTGGCATCCAACTCCACTGAGTTGGCTGAGGTGACTTTATGAAGAATTAGGAAATTTTTGTGTACCCTTCGAGCTAAAATTCGTCACCAATAGGAGTAGAGATCGAGAAGGGTCTTGGCCAACATACTTGGGACTAACTCAAACTAACAGAAACATAAGGAGTAACTAAAGATAATGTAGCCCCTGAATCTAAGAATGCAGCCACACCAAGATGGAATACTTATAACATACAAGCAACCACATCGGGTGAGCACTCCTGCTCCTGACGAGATGAAAGCAGAACTTATTCTAGCGTTTATTCGCCCGCCGCACTGAAAGAGGCGTCCTACTGAGATGGGTGCTACGGAGTCAAGTGAAGTGGTGGTTAGGGAATGAACTCTACCATCACCCTGTCTAGCCGAAGGATAATCTTTGAACATGTGTCCGGCCTTCCCACAGACTTGCCAAAATCATCAAATAAATCAAAGACATCTGAGGTGCCTACCACTTTTGCAAGCTAGAAAAGTGAAGCCTCGCTACAGTGCCTCTGACCTCAGATCCCCGATGCTCTACCTCTCTAATCTCCTCGAGGACTTGATGTGCTAGTAGATAAGGGAGTTGGGCTTAACGACCTCTGGTGGAACAGAGGGCGATGTCCACCACTAGATCTTTAAGAAATTCTCATGGCTACTGTACCGGCCCTCTTGGCCTCTCTCCTTCTCCTTCTATTTTTCTCTACCTCTATCTACATGACATATTATCGGCAAGGATATATCTATATAATGAATCAGCGCATGGCGGTCCTGTACTTCTTGACCTCAACGAATCTGGCACCCCATTCACAAACTTGCCTATCGAGCCCTTGATCGAAGAATTAACCTCATGTATGCTCGTGTAATTTTCGAGGCATACTCCTGAACAGCTTATCATTCTACTTTAGATTAACGAACTGACTGCCTTTTTTGCTTCTCAACCCTCGAGGAAAGAGAACTGTCCAAGAAAGCCGTAACAAACTCATCCAAACCAATTGGGACCGCACTATCTCCCCATCTCTCCTTTTACTCACTCAACCAAATATGAGAAACCCTTAGCCGATATGAGGCCAAGTATGCACTATCCCTTCCCAAAACTCCCATCACTTGGCAATCATCTGACCTTTGGTCAATAACCCTATGGGTTCATCCACTTTTGACCCATAAAACTCAAGTGGGTTCATCCTATGGAAGTCATGTACCCTAGTTGTTGCTGCATTCCCACTCTAGTTCATATGAGCCAACTCAAGCACTGACCTGGGCGGTCATAGCCTGTGCTAACATCTGAAATGCAGCTCTGAACTTGACATGAGCAACTCCGTTTCGAAAAGGATTAGCCGGAGCTAGTAGGGCTAATCGATGCCTCGGCTCCATTACAATTGGCAAGGCCATTTCTAATGCTACTCTTTCTTCCACTAACTCAGTGGGGATGCATATTTCTACAAATGCATTTAGAAAGAGTTAGAGGAATAGAGAGATGTACTTTATCTGACGTATATAGATCATGAAAGAAGGGAAATTTCCTAAAATTCCTAGTAGCCTCTTCCTCATAAGTATGGTGTGCTTCACACCCATGTAAAAGACTCTACTTAATGAAGCTTTTAGACACCCTAGGACACACCTAAACCTTCTTTGATACCATGTTTTTCATGACCCGACCTAGAAAACCAAAAAAAGACTCTAGCTCCAGCCCATGGCACATACATAACATGATTAAGAGCATAACTTGTGCGAAATTAAAGCATGAACATAATATAAGAGGAAGTCTTCAACATATAGCATAAAACATAAGAAAAGGCTAACAAATAAAACCACTCATCATCTACTATATAACTATCTAAAGCCTTTTTAAAATGTAAGATGAGCTGATGGGAACATCCCCAACTAGCTCTCTAAGTCTGAATCTAAAAGTCAAGTGAACAATAGAGGAATAAAAAAAACTAATGTACTCGAATTATGATGACTCACCAAGAATGGGATATAAATATATATATCTACATAAGGGCACGTAGTTTTGAGACACGGGTCCTAGAAATTTCTGGCCTGCTCGATGCTGAACACACCCCAAAACATATATGTAGCTCATAATTATATTCTCAAAGATATATTAAATCATTTACTCGGGAGTCTTTACTCCAAAAATTTATTTAAAATTTATCATGTAAGTCTTGGCGAAAATCATGATAATACATACTTGACTTTACATGGGCTAGCCTAAATCATGAAATCATATATACTTGAAATAAGCTTCATAATTCAAAATTCATGGAATCATAAGTTAATAATTCTTAAAAATTCATGCATACTTTGATAATTCATCATAGTTAAAATCATGGGTTTATAAGCTTACAATTCATAAATCATACATACTAGGGCATAATCTTTATAAACTTGAAGTCATGAATATAAGTAATTAAGACCCAAATCTGCCCTGATAGCCATGAAACATTAATTGAAATATTAGAGAAATGAAACCATAGAGATAGCATGGATGATTTCATTGAATTGGGTTTATCCCTAGAATTTTAACTTGGCATAAAATTTAGAGAATTGAAATCATAGAATTGGGATGACATTGGGAATGAGGGCGGAAGAATTTCCTCATTAATAACCCTATACGTAGGTAATTGACTCCTAAAATTGCCTTGAAAAACCAAGAAAGATTAAAGAGATTTTATAAGGAACCCTAGCCTTGATCTTGAGAGGACCTTCAATCTACTGTTGTTTTTAAGGAATAAAAAGTTAGGCTAGGTTAAACCCCTTAATACACTTTAAGAAACTAAAACTACGTTACATACAATTTAGAAGCTTAGAAATTTATGAAAATCCCTTGGAAAATGTATTAAAGTTCCTGAGTTCCAGTCACCATGACTCGTACCAAGAGTCATACCACCTACCACGACTGTGGCATCCACTCGTCACAAGACATCCTCTTCCCTAGTTCTTTGAATCTCCATTCATGGTCAGTGGGCAGTCTTGCCCTGCCTGAGATCCTCCATCCTATGACTCCAAACCATGAACCATTACAGGGAACCACGAATCATGTTGTTACTTATCATCATATCAAGGTTATTCCTACAGAGGTCGACTATGACTCATGACCACGAGTTGTACCACCATGAATCATTGTGTGGACTCGTAGTCTAGAAAGTAAAACTTTAGAACGTTACCACGACTCTCCTGACAACCCATTACAACAAACAATGACTCCTGTCATGAGTTGTTCTGAGGAAAAATTGAAGATTTTCTATTGATCACCTAAATCCCGGTTTAGTCCTAGGAAACTTTAGGGTGTTATATCATGTGTGACAAGACCTAAGAAATTTACACACGAGGAGGAAATAGACCCGAGGAGTTCAGATTTCATTTAGCACTCATTAAGTGACCTCATTTACAGCAAATGAAAAGTTTGATATCACAAGTACTATGATGTCTTTACATAGCATGAAGGGGTTTGTTCAATGGTTTTGCTAGAGAGGACCTAAATCAGCACTTGCTTAACTTAACAAGGATTTGTAAGGCATACAGTGTAACGACCTTGGCCCAACACTGTGAAGTATTATCCGCTTTTGGGCCTCGACGCACCATGGTATTTGTTTCCTAGGGTTTTTAACAAAAAAGGCACTCTACGTATTAATTCCAGTCCTTTACTAAATAGACCAAGACTTCCTTCTGAATTGGGCTCACCCTTTTGCTGTCAGCAATAGGGAAACCACCCACATTCAACCACTTGATGATGTCCTGACCGCTTCTTGTAAAGGTGGGTTCAACCTGCACTGATGCTTAATGCTCGGAATGCAATCTGGCTCTAACTTGATCTTATATGTGCAAAGCCAAGATGGGATCCTAATAATGTCAATGGTCCCAACGGCTTTTATATCTCTTCAAAATGGAGACCAAAGCCTCAACTTGCCATTCCTACAAGTCGCCTACAACTATGACCAAGAAAGTGTTTCCAGTTCCCATAAATACATACCATAAGTGAGATGGGAGTGATTTGAGCTCCAATACGTGGGAGGCTCCTCAATAGATGGTTTGGTTGGTCAGGTCACCCGATTCTCGACTAAGATCAATCTTATTTTGAGCATAGGTGTATGACCCCATACCAAAGAAGTGCATTAATAATCTCCTCACCCCCATGGATCTCCAAAGCACAGACATCCATCAAAACTGCTGCTAGATCCTCAATAGTCACTAACTCATCAATGGGCATGATTGGAAGATCAGTTTCCACACATCAATCACCGAGACCACCCGCGCATGTCATTTTGTTGTTTATATGGACCGCATATATTGAATATCACTCTCTCATTGTTCAACCAGAATTTCAACGTTTCGCTCATATCTACAACAGCACGTCTGGTGGCGATTGTTCGCGTCCTTTTGAATGACTACACGCAAGTGCACGTGGGCGAACAAGTGCAAAATGGCTCAAGTAAGCTAAGTATCGTTCCCACAGCGACTGGACTACGGTAACAATCTAATCAAGTGTCAATAAACTTAACTCTAAAATGCAGACAACAGTGTACAAACAATTTTGAGATTTTGTTTCCTAATTTATACTAAATCGAAAATGAATATACAATTTGAGTCTGAACTATAGTGATGAGCATGCTGAGGCTAAACCGAACACGTAGAGAAATAAATTATCGATACATATTTGATTAATCTTTTCTGCGGTTGCTAGTCAAGAATTATCGCCTATGGATTAAAACTCTCATATTTAATCCAACTTAAGAATCATGAACTTTCCACCTACATTTCTGTGATAAAAAGAAATTATGTTTCTCAGCTATACAAACCGATTCTGTAATTTGAATGAATAATACTGCAGCATTTCATCCAAAGGTAAATCAATTCTCAATTTTCCTGGCCAAGAAAAGATCATATCCCTATCAATTCACAACTTTCTAATTCTCTTGCTCTTTTGAGTGAAACTGACTTTTGGTATACATTAACATTGGACACACATTAATGCAGTAAGAACAAGAATTAATAGAACAACCATGGAAGAAAAGATGAAAACCAAATGATCAATAATTACATTTCACTACAAATGTTCTTAACCTCAGCAAGAAGTGAATTTAGCCACTCATTTGTGGATTAAACATCATCAAATGAGTGTAAATCATACAAACGATTTGAAATAAAGGAGAAAGAGATAGAGAAAAACCCTAGATTTCGCCCCTCAATCAAGCTTGTAACCCACGTTCTTGCTCCACCAAGCTCTAATACCTCAAATGAACCTAAGTGTTCTATTTATACTCGGTGGAATTTTTCTCAATAACAAGCAACGTGTCATGAAGTGCATCGCGGAGCACTGCCTCCGTGACACGGCACAAACGCGAACGCTCACTGGAATCCGGCCCTCCATGTATTTATGCCCAACGTGCCACGGCGCAACGCGGGCTTGGGCTAATGTGCTACGGCTTAACGCATCACTAGAATTTCCATGTTCCAGGTAATCAGGGTCCAAAATGCCACGGAGGCAACGTGACCTCTCTGGAATTTGGCTAACTTTTAATCATCCGGGCAGAATGCATCCGCGATGGCAGCGTGACACTCTGCCTGGACGCTGAGCCCCTTTAATTCCTCGCTTCCTTGGCCTTTTCCTGCTCGCTTCCGAGTCCATTCCCGATTTCTCCCAACATGCATCTTTGCTTCCTAAAATTGTATTTTTCCTGAAAAACAACACTAACTATGCTGGTTATATAAAATTATCACATGCAAATTACATGATAATGCACAAATAACGATAGATAAAAAGACGAAATGAAGCATTTATTATCACTTGGGCATATAATTCTGCCTAAGATCACTTACCCTTAATAATTAAACCTTGTTCGCCCTCGAACAATAAACTCACATCTCATGCAATTGACACCCACGCATAGCCACTTTGGCTCAACGATTCGAGCTACGGTTATATCGATTATTTACTATAGCAAATCATCAAGAAAAACAAGCATAGTCTCATCAATACAATGACATTCAAATTTCATCAATACCTCCTAGACTCAAGAATCAACTCTCGATATTGGCAAAGTCATGCAAATCAGCTGATCAAGATATCCGACACGAAATTCACCTCTCGTCGAGCATGCGCCCTCACAACACGAGAGAATTTTCCCTTTTTCAATGATATGAAATCAAAAACATTACATGCAGGGGCATATCAACACGATTTCGCTCTCTCTCACAAAAGAATTCACATGCATCATGTCATGAACCATAGGCTTGCCTCTAGTGTATTACTCCACTAATGGAGGCGACGCTATGGATGTAAGATCACGACTCTAACGGGTTAAATGTAAAGCTACGGAACTAGTAAATACTGGGCTAATAATAGCACCATATCCTTAAGCGTTTTCAATACATCCCACCATCACTATGGGTATTGTTTCTCCCTTCATCCTCCCATTCTTGAAGTCTTTCTTTATTTTTGTCCCCATTTCTTTAAGCACACTTGACTAACAACAAAGATTAGTTATACATCTTCATTTTATATAATTTACAGCAAGTGCACTTTGACCTTTTCTTTTCTTTCACCACTTCAGCTTTTTCTTTCTTTTCACAATTCTCATTCCTTGGATAATGGGAAAAATTATTTTTTTTTTCTTGAGCGCTTAAGAGTTTTGGATCAAATTCACGGATAATGAAAAGAAGGGGTTAAGGTCGGATTACAACTTTTCGACGAAAGAAAAAAAATAGGCTAAAGGCTCAATGGGCTAACTAGATTATATTCAATGTGCGTATGATAATGAAAAAAAGTTTCTGTTAATCAAAGAAACGCCTACCACTCTTTCCTACACTTCACTTCCTTCATTTCATTTCGTGACACACACCAGGCAAGTTCTAGACAATTCACAACAGCATGGAATAATCGAAACCTCTCCACACACTCATTGCACATGCTCAACTCAAGAAATATTCACAGACTCTTCAATCAGCTAATTACAAGAATTCAAACATTAAGCCTCAATCACACCGAATCGAATTATATGGCCTAAGTATCTCAACATATTTACAAAGTTGCATGCTTTCATACGAATCACCTTAGCATTCTAAATATCATGTACAACACGCAACAAGAATTTCGCACCTTAAAGTAGCGACACGATTGGGATACAAACAAACAAACAAAAATACGCGAAAGAACAAAAACTACTCATATCGAATACATTTCTCAAGACGGTCGTCATCCATCCATCAGGGAACGGTTACTATTTATGACTTCGGTTCAATGACTATTCTCGTAAAAGCACCGAAAACAAAATGCCTAGAAACCCAATCATAAAAATAATCTAACTAAAAAAGAAAATTTTTAAAAATATCGATACTTTCGATAAGCCAAAAATATTTACAAATATTTACACAGCGCCAACAACATTCAACAAAGACACAACAACTTCACATTAATTACAATACCAAACATAAACACCAAAATCACAGGGTCACAATTTTTTTTCCGGGCACAACAACAGAACATGAATATCAACAATAACAAGACAACAACCAGCCCTAACTACTCCCCACCCCAAACTTAAAACCGAACACTGTCCCCAGTGTTCATAAATTCAGCATAGCAATAAAAGCGGGTGGGTGAAACTCCCTTTGATCAATCGAAGTATTCAACTTCTTCGTCAGGTGTCACGTCGTCTCCCCCATGTCTCGACCGCCCTCATCCTCATCCGACTCCAACATCGAGTCCTCACGACGTGTCTCTCATCGGTGGGGACGCCGTCATCCACAGGCTCAATAAAAGCTGGCCTCAACCGACATAGAGCCCCAGCGTTCTCGCCGAAAGGTAGTCTAAGTCGAGCTGCCACGCTCATCCTCTCGTTGCCGCCTCCCGCCTATGCGCTAACTAGAGCACTTACATCCCGAACATGTGGGCCCTATATTCGATCATCCTGAGCATGTCGCTCGGCTAGTGTGAGAATTGGCCCGCGGAGTGGTGTCGGGTGCCTTCGTCTTTATGACGTCCACGCACGCCTATCCATATGTGGGATGTAGTCTCGTGGCCTCTTCCTCAATATCCAAGCCCTCGCAGAACGTGGCCGAGCCACCAAACCCGCACCTGTGCCCTTGATGCAAACGGGCTCTGTTCATGGCGGATATGATCACCGCCCCAACATGATTTCAAGCCCTTCATCAAGGCATAGACCAAGAACACATGATCCCCGGTGACATCTGTCATGTGCACCCGAATCGTGAATAAAATACCGAAGCTGCATCCCGGCTTCCCTGCTCATCTGCGAGTAGGGCAGTGTCTGATGGTAGCCCTCTCCTTATGCCTGCTCCAACGCAGTTATCGAATGGCTCCACACAGCGGTGTTTGATATCCATACAGGAGTGATGTTCACCGCTGTGAGTACATGGGCGTTCGTGTTCCGCGCCCAAAATGGCATTCGTGGATGTGGGGCTCAAGAGTGACAATTTGACCCCTTATCTTGACAGTGTGACTGCGGAGCGTCGGGTTCCAGTTGGCGTAGAACTCCTGACCGTAATGGAGATTGCACTGCTTGGGCTCTTCAAAAATGAAGTCTGTGCCCGATGTTGTCAATCCCGTGGACAATTGTACCTCACAATCTGCTCTCTTGCAATATGCTCCTCGGGGAAGTATTTGTTTTCCTTATGCTTTGTGTACCACTCTTCCTTTTCGTCAGTCACTCATCGGGTTCCGTATTGACGGCGTTGGCCGCGTTGAACCGCTGGTGCTACTGGGACTGCTGCTCCTGGCCTCGATTCTTTTCCTACGGCGCCCGATGTAGATGCGCACTTACCCTTGTCCTGCCTACTTGCCACTGTTCCTGTCAGATCAAGCAGACAATCCCGATGTTAGTCAAATCAAATTACTCCAACTAAGGTTGGGTTGCTAGGCCACCCCACACTTAGCCTTTTTAGTCACAATCACAACATTACGACAAGACAATCCTTTTTCCAATTTACATAAAAAAACAAACAACAAACAACAAAGAATGCCTCGTGCATTCAGAGAATTCGGACGGTATAAATTCTTATGTACTACTCAAACTTCGTACAGCTAATCGTCACAACATTACCATCAATAACATTTCATCACATAGCACTTAGCGAAAATTTCTATCAACAAAACCTATGCAATTCACCCATATTCTTAATTAATAATTTCTCTATTTTCCTGAAAACCATCGCGTCTTTTAGCATTTTAACATTAAGCACAATGTAATTTACCTCACCCAACATGCACAACCCAACAAGAATTTCACATTTCAACTCAATTTAACTTCTTCATATTCAAATTCTAACCCTAGCTACAAATTTCACAAAAATTCGATCATGTGTGTTTATCGAGTTCATACAATCACAACGATACTACGAACATCAATCAACAATAATGTAAATGAATTCAAACTCAATTTATACTTAGGGCAAGGTTTACTCACCTCTCATGCTTAAAATCGACAAATTAAGCAAGAATTGAGATAAAGTTAAAGAACATACCTTAAATTCGATGATATCGAAAAAGGTGAAGAAATTTATTCCTAGGTCCGTGTCACGTTGATGAAGGAAGGATTTTTGGGGTGTTTGTCGTGGAGGGAGAAGGAATGGAAAATGAGGGAAAACGGGTTAAAAAGTGAGATTTCAAGGTGGTCACCCGTGACCCGGTGACCTGACCCGAAATAGCCTTCAACGTGCGCCAGGAGGGTTACGGCAGAGTACCCCCTCCGTGACATGGAGCCATTGCTCGGGTGTTCTGGAATTCTTAAAATTCCAAATTTCCACCTCAACGTGTCACGTAGGATAACGCTGAGGTCCTCCTCCGTGACGCGGAGCCATCGCATAGGCTCACTGCTTTGCCAATTTTTATTTTTTTCCTTACCTCAATTTTTCCCTTGTGATTCTTTGCATTTTTGCCCTCTGTTGAACCTGAAATTCATCTTACAACAAGAAATTGGTTAGAATTCCAAGGTTTTAAACACGACACAATATATTTTTTGTTTTTTTTTTGTTTTTTTATATTTACATTTTATATTTATATATTTTTTTTCTTTTTTTCTTTTTAACTAACTAACTACTTCTACTTATCAAGTACAACACCACGGTTACTCGCAATGCTTTGGTTTATCGCTGCGGCTTTGGGACAAGCCATTTAAGCTCAATCAGCCCCAGGTGACAGATGTTTTCTCTCGAACAACGCCCCCACCCATGTCATGCTTATACTTCTCCGGTGGTTTCCACGGCTCCTCATGACTCAATGCTCCGAGCAGTATCAGCTCGATCAAGCACGTTGATCACCTAGAGTTCCTCGTACACGGCCGGAAGCTTTGTGGCCTTGTACACATCAAATACCTCCAACTTGTAGTGCGCCCGCATAGTTAGCTGCCCTGCAGCTACAACACTGCTACTTTTCCGATCGGTACAAGAAAGGACGTCCTGTAATAAATGGACTTCCGCGTCTCGGGCTGCAAAATCCAGCAATGACAAAGTTCTACCGGGAAGATAAGGTCTAATTTGCACCAAAAGCACGTCCTCCACAATGCCATCAGGTCTGGACAAAGAACGATCCGCTAGTTGGGTAAGATCACTGTTGCTGGTCTAGACTCCCTAGCCCCAACTTCTGAATACCGCGTTCCGCATCAGTTAATGCTCGCTCCCAAATCACATAATCCGTGAGCTCGGATACTCTGCCCGATTGTATCTGAATTGTGACAGCTCCCAGGTCCATGAGCTTGGAAATCCTGTTGTAGATCTCGGCGCCCTCCACGTAAGAGCCACCGTCGCGCACTCAGTCAACCTCGTTTTTGCTCACACGATGTCCTTGATGTACTTTTGCGTACTTCGGCACTTTGCAAACATCAACAAGAGGTAACTAATGTGTACCTGTTTAAGCACCTCCATGATCTTTTAGAAACACGCTTCCTCCTTGTGTTTCTTTAATCTTTGAGGGAACGGGGGTGGTGGTCTTTCGATCTCACTTTCATTCTTCTTCCTCTCACTAACGTACCCCTCTCATTCTCTGTTGCTCCCGACTATTGAGGTATCTTCTGGTTCCACTCTCTTTAAGTTGTAAACCACTCCTTGTGGTCACTGCATTCACTTGCTTGGGGTTGGGATCGCATCGAGTCCTCCTCTCACTGGGTGTTTTGGGCTCCAAATTAGTTGCCCAAACTGATACTCCAGCGCCTTAGTAGCTAACTGATTATTTTTAACATCGGCTGCCAATTTCACATAGTCAGCCTGCAATTGAGCTTGGTTAGCTATCATTGTCTTGAACGTTTCCTCAATGCTTGGTGATGGTGGTGGATGAGGCATGTTGCTTCGGATCAAGACGATAGTTCTGCTTCCCTCTCGATTTCTCTGCTCCCCTACTGAACTCTTCCTTGATGTTACTACCCCAAGAGAATGGGTGACTCCTCCAGTTAGAGTTGTAGTTGTTGCCATACTCGTTGGTGGTTATTTCCTCTGAACATTACCAACAAAGTTCACTGAATTAGGATTCGCTCCACAACACTCAGCTGAGTGTTCATTACTGCCGCACACTTCACATCAAATTTGCTGCACTACATTCACTGGGGCTTGAGACTGATTCAAGCTCATATTGTTGAATTGGGTGTTGAGCTGATTCTCGCAACGCAGCGCATTCGTGCGCCGATAGCCGTAAAACCATCCACTTCTAAGACTCTAGCTGCTTTCCTTGTTTCCTCCTCTTAGGAAGAGTCTGCATTCCACTCTGATTTCCTCATGAATACATTCAACAAAGTATACAGCTCCTCATATGTCTTCTCTCTAATGCTTGTCCCCCAAACTAAGCCGAGTCTAGAAAAGATTTTTGTAAGTTCCAAACCCTCTATGAAAGTATGCACCAGCACATCATTGGATTGTGTGATGAGGACAATCCTGCAACATTGATTTGAATCTTCTTTCCTAAGCTTGATACAGATTCTCCCCTCTCTTTGCTTAAACTTAGAATTTGACTTCTAAGTCTTCCTGTTTTTTACCGATGAAAAGAACCGTATCAAGAATTTTCGTGCAAGATCATCCCACGTGGTGATGGAATTAGGTGGCACAGCTTTCAACCACCTCTTAGCTTCTCTGAAAAGTGAAAATGGGATCATCTCTAACTGCGCCAAAACTTGTTCGCGTCCTTTGAATGACTACACGCAAGTGCACGTGGTTGAACAACGTAGTAAATGGCTCAAGTAATAAGCATCGATCCCATAGGGACTAGACTAAGGTAACAATCTAATCAAGTGTCAATAAACTTTAACTCTAAAAATGCAGACAATAGTGTAATGTAAGATTTTGAGATTTTGTTTCCTAATTTATACTAACTCTAAAATGAATATACAATTTGAGTCTGAACCTATAGTATTAGCATGTTGAGGCTAAAACGAACACGTAGAGAAATAAATTATCAATACAATTTGATTAATCTTTCCTCCGGTTGCTAGTCAAGAATTATTGCCTATGGATTAGTATTTAACCCAACTTAAGAATCATGAACCTTCCACCTACATTTCTGTGATAAAAAGAAATTCATGTTCTAGTCATGATATACAAACCCGATTCGGTAATTGACTAATACAACTTTCTGTGTATATTTCTATCCCGAAGGTAAATCAATTCTCAATTTTCCTGCCAAGAAAAGATCATATCCCTATCAATTCACAACTTTCCAATTTCTTGCTCTTTCGAGGAAACCGGATCTTTTTAGATATACATTAACATTGAACACACACGCAAGAAGAACAAGAATTAATAGAAGAACCATGGAAGAAAAGATGAAAAACCAAATGATCAGTAATTACATTTCACTACAAATGTTCTTAACCTCAAGAAGAAGTGAATTTAGCCACTCATTTGTGGATTAAACATCATCAAATGAGTGTAAATCATACAAACGATTGAAATAAAGGAGAAAGAGATAGAGAAAACCCTAGGATTTTCGCCCTCAACTCGCCGGTAACCCACGCTCGCTCGACCAAGCCTAATAATTAAAAATGAACCTAAGTGTTCTCTTTATACTGGTGGGAATTTTTCGAATAAACAACGTGTCACGAAGTGCACGTGGAGCACTGCTCTCCGTGACACGGCACAAAAGTGGAATGCTCAAATGGAATCCGGGCCTCCATGTATTATGCCCACCCGTTACTGGCGCAACGCGGGGCTTGGCCATGTGCCACGGCTTCAACGCGCACCTTCACTGGAATTCCATGTTCCAGGTAATTAGGTCCAATGTGCCACGGAGGCAACGTGGACCTTCTCTGGACTTGTCGCCAATTTAATCCTCCTATGTAATGCACCGCGATGGCAAATAAGTGGACACGGCCCATCGTGGAGCCCCTTTAATTCCTGCTTTCCTTGGCCTTTTCCCCTGCTCGCTTCGGTCCATTCCCGATTTCTCCTAACATATGCATTTTAGCTTCCTAAAATTGTATTTTTCCTGCAAAACAACACTAATCATGTTGGTTAGTATAAATTCACATTTTGCTACAAATTACATGATAATGCACAAATAACGATAGATAAACAAGACGAAATGAAGCATTTGAGTATCAGTTGGGCATATAATTCTGCCCAAGATTAGCGATGAATGGTCGCTCCAAGATAATGGCAACCTCGAAATCAACCTCACAGTCCAGATTAACAAAGTCGGCTGGAAATATAAAGGAATTCACCTTCACTAGAACATCATAGACAATCCCCATCGAAATTTTCACCGTGGGATCTGCCATCAATAGTGGCATTGTAGTCGGTTTGAGGGCTCGCAAGCCCAACTGTCTGAACACTGCTAACGACATCAAGTTAATACTATCACCCAAATCACATAGCACCTTGGAAAAATTAAAGGCTCCAATAGTGCACGGTATGGTGAAAGCTCCAGGGTCTTTGAACAAGAGAACGCGATGCTATTAGACTATAATGGTGCAAATTATCTGCAGGTTTGAAGCTCATGGTCCTCTTTCTAGTGGCAAGGTCCTTCATGAATTTAGCATAGCTAAGCATCTACTCAAGTTCCTTGACTAATGGGATGTCCACAGATAATTGTTTCAGCATTGAAATGAATTTTTGATGCTTCCCATCTTTGACCTTCTTCTTTAGCCTCTGTGGAAAAGGGGGAGGAGGTCTAGGAATAGGCGTGATCTTTTGAGGTACCTCCTTATCCTTCTCTTTGCTATACCGATACTCCTTTGCATTATTAAGAGTGGCCTTCTCCACTGAATCATCAACCAAAATCTATTCCTCAAAGTCTGCCTCCCTATCATCATCAATCACTAAGGGCTCAACTATCTCATCAATCACAATAGGCCTTGGAGGATAAATTGTCGCTTTCCCACTCCTAGAAGTGACGGCCATGCAATGACTATCATTTTTTGAATTTTGAACTGTATTATTGGGAAACGTGCCCTTCTGCCTTTTGTTCATAGCAACAGATATCTGACCAAGCTACTGCTCAATCTGCTTAATGGCCACGACATGTGATTCCACCTTTTGGTTCATACGAGAAATATCAGCGTGGGGTTCCTTGAAATGGCCATCTATTGCCTCTATCTGCTTTAGTAACTTAGACAACATGTCTTCCACCCTTGAACCACTAGACTCTGGCTCACAGTTCCTTGGAGGAACATATAGACCACTTCTGTCATTCTTGTACTCTTCACGCTTTTTTCAGTCACCATTGTCTCTACTGCTTCTATCTATGTATTGGCCTTGGTTGTAATTGTTATCTCTTTAGAAGTTCCGACCTTGGTTCCTTGACCTTGACGCCAAGAGTATTGGTTAGACCCTTGTGTGTTGGTCTGGAAACCTGCCCCTTGATCATTCAGATAGTTTCTTTCCTTCTCAGATTCTGATTCACCATCATTTCTCGGGGCCTTGCCTTGAGAACCCACAACATTTACCTTTTTTCGACTCCTATAAAATGCTTAGCAAGAATCCCCATTGTGGTCTTTATCTCGGCAATATCCTAGTCTTTCTCTTCATCCTTCCTTTTCTGCTCCGCAGACATACCTACTGCATAAGTACCAGTCGGAGCCTCCGACTCTCTTATGTGCCATGTGCGGTTGGTTTCAGTGATCCTGTCAAGGACCTCAGCAACTTCAGTATAAGTATGACTCATGAATGTTCCGCCAGAGACAATATGAGCCACCGCCTTGGTGTTCACATTCAGAGAACTTATAGAATATCTCCAATAATGTATCATCTGGGATGCTATGGTTGGGAACCTTTTTGAGCTTCTTGTTGAACTGCAACCATGTCTCGTGAAGTTCCTCAGAATTTAATTGCCTGAAGTTGTGTATCTCATCTTTCAGCTGCAAAGCTCTAGAAGGTGGGAAGAACCTTTCAAGAAAAGCTCTTTTCAGCTCCCTCCATGTAGTGATAGAATCATTTGGCAGTTCAGCCAACCAGAGTGTTGCCTCACTCCTTAATGAAAAGGGAAATAACCTCAGTCTTATCGCATACTGACTCACTCTCGGTTGTTTGTATTCTTTGCAGATACCCAAAAAATTAGTCAAGTGAGTATGTCCATCATTAGTTGAATGACCCGCAAATATCCCCTTCATGTTGAGTAGTTGGATCATAGCACTGGTAATGTCAAACCTTGCCCCAGTAGACAAAAGGGGAGGGACAATAGCTTAAATGGCACCGGCTTCGTCAATATTAGCATCATCGTCATCATTGAAGTACCGGTGCCTCTACTGATATGGACCTCTATTCCTTCTAGCTCGCTCAGCTTCAGCAGCTAGGTGTTGCTCTTCAGCAAGCCTTGCTAACTCTCTATCTCTTGCCCGAGCTTGTTCCTCAGCCAACATTCTGGCTGTAGCTTGTTCCACTGTCTCTTGCTCATGTACGTTGGCCATTTTTATCAAATTCTACAGTGTTTGTTCAAGTTCGTGATCAATTGGAACTTTTCCTTGGCTCCTAGTACTAGGCATGCACGAACCTGAGACCTATTAAGACCAAAAGCAACAAAAGAAAAATAATAAGGAAATAAGGACCAATAGTAAAGCAAACACAATTAACAAAAGCCTAAGTCGTATTCCCTGACAACAACACAAAAATTTGATGTGCCCAAATTACACCTTGTAAATGAGATATAAAGCGGTCGATGTAAAATATAGAACCCAACCAGGGTTGGGGTCGAATCACACGAGAAATATGACGAGAACTTTAGTTAATGTGTTTGGCTAATACTATCGGCTTACTTATTTCCTAAAGGGAATGTTTGAAATACAAAATAATAAACAATAGTAGAGACCAGTAGATGCTTAATTCAATGATGGTTGTATTCAATCAACAAATTGACTAGGATTGTGTTCCCCATGACCTCATAACCACAAGGCTTTTATACTAGTGACCTATTCCGGTGTTTAGCATGTAATATTGGTAAGTTAAATTCACTTAAATGGTTGGTTCCCAAACTAGATGATTAACACCATGCAACTTGATTCGTATACAGGTGTACACTTAACTTACCCTTACCCTTAATATCGTATTAGCTATTCCCGGACAAGGTCAATCTATTAGATGAGGGTTCATAGCCTCAAATCTCCGTTGTTAATCCCTTTTTCCATTCACTACTCCCTTGATCCGCTGAGTAAGAATAAGGAGATTTCCAACGTTTGCAACTGTTAAGAAGCAATTAAAACGAAGTGAAAAACAATACATGCATAAGCCCCATTCAAGATTCACTAAGTATTTCACCTATGTGTGTTAATTCATCGTGGTTACCACAACCCTAGTTATGGGCTTAGCTACTCATATTTGTATGATCACAATTACAAAATAAAGAAGAAATCATAATTATAACTAACAAAGATTTGTATAAGAAACCACTTGAATTGAATAAATCACCAAAACCGAAGAATAAAACTTCAATGTTGTTTAATCCTCAAAATCAAGAACAAAATTACAAACTTCATTTCTTAAACCAAGAATGGTCATTCACAACACCAAAGTTCATGTGTAAAGTGATCGCGGGCAAAAATAGCATGCCCGAGCTACACTTTATAACTTAAATTAGTCTTGTTTATCTAAGTTATTTTATACATTTTCATGTGATTTTATATAA
>JACEIK010001576.1:155852-191997 GCA_018107945.1 Datura stramonium | reverse complement strand
TGATTATAGAAGTTTTCGGTAAATTATAATTAAGTTTTGGGGTGGTCACAAAACAATCTGGAAATAATATAAGAAGCAACTAGAGCTAAGGCCGGATAATAATGAAATGCTACACTTTGTAATGGTCACGTATGAAATTATCAATTGTTGTCTCACATAGTTGGAAATGCAATGTTCATGGTCTCTCGAGCCTCTAAACACGACAAACTATCCTCACAACTACATCGTTGAGCGGGGATGTGACATCCTAGTTTGTGGGCAATTCAACTACATGGATGTGGTTTACGAGGTTTGTGCTCTTGATTAGGAACTTTCTTACCTCTAATCATGTAACCTAACTTAGCTTCACAACTACTTCTACAAGTGGTGGAGTGAAATTTCTAAGTCGGTATATTTTTATCATCCCGTTTTATCAACCAAGCAAGGCAAGTTAGGTATAATTTCTATCCTAACCGCGAATCCTATCGTAAGATAAGAACTTTCTCCCTACATTCCTATGTTCTTTCCCAAGGTTACTCTTTCAAGCTTTTACCTAGCTTAACATGTATGTTTTCATGGTGATCAAGCATAAAAACAACCATAAGAAAGAATGTAAGACAAAACAACAATTAATAACTCAAACCAAAACAAATTCATGCATTACAATCATATCACGTAACCTCAACTCTAGAGGAAGGGTTTTAGCCACTCATGTTCGTCCAATAACTTAAAAACATCGTTAAAGTAGAGTACTTAAAAGAAAATGTAAAAGAGAATGTAAAATTAGTTAACCCTAGGTGAGTTCTTCACTTCTCCCTTCGCCCCTCTACGGTTTCCAGAAAATATTTCCTGACAAATGATTTTAGAAGCTAAGGGTTTAATTTATAGTAAATAGGAAATTTGCAATTTTTGGCCTATCATGGAATGGCTCCATGGAACGGAGGTGAACGCGCCAATTTTCATCCGTGCCATGGAGGTAACACGGAAGCTCACTGGAAATTGCATCCTCGGCAGGTCTTGCGCGAAGTGCCTGCGCGACACTCGGCGTGGCACGGAGCTCCTCTCGTGCGATGGCCAGCATGACACGGCCTGCGGCGCGTAGTAGTGCCTGGCGTGGCATGGACGCTGGCGCGTAGGTGTGTTGGAGGGCAGCATTTTGCACGCATTTCCTTGGCATGGCATGGCGCTGGGCGCGGCACACGCACAGCGTGGCACGCTGCCTGGCACGGCCAGCCTTGCCATGGCATGTTTTCTTTCCATCTTTTGCAATTCACTTCCAACTCCATTCCTTCACTTCACCCATCATTATTTAGTCCCTTATATTCATTTTACACCTACTAAACAAGGACTAATCATGTTGGTTAGTACATACCCAAATTTACACAAAATCACATAAGAATGTAAGTGTATAATTAGACAACCCGACTAAATTAAGCTATAAATTAGCACTTGGGCATGTAATTTATCCCAAGATCAGGTGTCTAAAAGTCGTTTTATGTAGATTCTTTTCCATGGATGTGAAGCGCGCCAAACTTATTGTGAAGAGGCTACGAGATGTTTTAGGAAATTTTCCTTCTTTCACGATCTTTGTCATATAATGAAGTACCTCTCTCTATTCCATTAACTCGTACTATACGGGTTTGCAAAAGAATGCCTCCTCGCCGACTCAACAGTATAAGAAATGGCAATAGCAATGTCCATGGTAATGGAAATGGAAATGGGCATCATCCAGCCCCACCATCTCCAGCGAATCCCTTGCCCGAGCAGGTTTTTCATGACCCAAGCTGGGACCTCGGATTGAGTCATGGGACCTAGAACCATGAGTGGCTCTAAGCTAACCCATGGCATGTACATAGAAACTCAAGAAAAAAAATTAAATAAGAAAAGTTATAGTTAAACATGAATACGCGGAAGTCTAAATAGCATAAAATAGAACACAAGAGTAATGTACATCAAAAGCTGAGTCATCTAATACATGTTTGTGTGAAAAGACTCTAATCATAGATGGACGGATAGGACACTCCCCAAATTTTCCACTAAGTCTGAAACTAGTATGACTTAACAAAAAATAGCTAGAGAATGTCCTCAGAAGATGAGGACTCACCAAAACCGGCACCAAACTAGACTAAGATATGAGCTGGGGCTAACAACTTGGTTGAGTTTGATCATCCGAACCTATATCATGAAACAATACAGCGCGCAGTAATGCGGTAAGTACTTTGATTGTACTGAGTATGCAAGGTTAGTAAAACATGCTAGTAAAATGATAGTGTGAAATCATGAACATAATTCAATGGAGTACATGAGAGTAAGGACAACATAGTAAACATCATGTTCTTGATTTAATCATAATCATGAGATATTGATCATGCATAGTGACCCAAGGTTTACAAATAGAAAATCATGTAATGTACCATACTTGAAATCATACTTGAGAAATTATAAACTGATCAATGGGTCAAATATGCTATAAAACATAATATCATAATGTATGAACATAAGTAACTAAAAACATGAGGAACAATGGGAGGAATCGTTATAACCGACACCATCATGATAAAGCTTACATGATTCCAAAACAATCTCACTCAAGTGGCCAGAACCATCCTAAGCTTTCCAACGACTCATCCAACAGATCATCCTACCATTACCAGCCAGCCCTTTTTCCCCCAATTCTTAGATCTTCAAACAATAACTAGATAGGATGAGTCGTTACTCGCAACAACGACCCGTCATTCCCTCTCTTTATCACAATTGACACCTTGCATAGCTTTTGGAATATTCCTAATGTACCCAAACCACAACTCGTACCTCGCGACGACGGGTCATTGAGCCCATCCGTTGTTACTGCACAAAACTTCCAACTTCTCTACTTCTTTCCACAGGTACAAACCATAACTCATTATTTCCTACAACAGGTCATACCATGACTCATACTGTCTAGCCTAGACACACTAGAAACGTACAATAACTCCTGACCACGGCCCCTTACAGGGACCTACGAGTCGTACTATGACTCATCGTCCCAAACCTTCTCCCATAGATATGGACCATGTCTCATAAGCTCGATTTGTTACTCCAAACCATAACTATACAATAAGTTGTTCTAAGAAAATTTTCAATCTTTTTCTGCTAAACATATTTCAAATTCCAAATCTAGTCATAGAAACTTTTAGGGTGTTACAAGGTTACTCATGCTGAGTATAGGGTGGGGCATTTCAGATATTAGAACAAGCCATGACCGCTCAAGTCAACCAGCAGGCAATGGCCCATGTCCACCAGAATTGGAATGCAGTAGAGGTAAGAGTGCGAGACTTCCTCAAGATGAACCCACTTGAGTTTCTTAGGTCAAAGGTGGATGAGGACCCACATGAGTTCATAGAGGAGGTTTAGAATATCACCCAGATTATAAGGGTGATTGCAGAGGAGAGTGAAGACTTAGCCTCGTATCAACCTAAGGGGGTTTCTCATATATGGTTCCGATAGTGTAAGGAGGGAAGGGGAGTTGGTGTGGTTCCCATTGGTTGGGATGAGTTTTTTATAGTATTCTTGGGCAGTTTCTTTCCTTGAGAGTTGAGGAAGGAGAAGGCAGCCGAATTCGTCAACCTGAAGCAAAACAACATGACTTTCCAGGAGTATGCCTTGGAGTTTACCTGGTTTTCCAAGTACACAACGGAGATGGTTTCAGATCCAAGAGCTCGTATGAGCAAGTTCATGAATGGAGTAGAAGATTTATTGGTCAAGGAGTGCAGGAACACAATATTGATCAATGATATAGATTTCTACCGGCTGGTCATATATGCCCCATGATTAGAGGCATAGCAGATGAAGGAGAAAGAAAGAGAGGCCAAAAGGGCCAGGGTAGGGAACTATGGGTAGTTCAAGTAGTGATTCGGTGGTGGACATCGCACTCAGACCCACCAGATATTGTTAGCTCCAACTCTATTATTAGCTAGTATTCCATCCAGACCTAGACAGGAACATACGGGTAGAGCATTAGGCTCTATAGGCCATCAGAGCATGGCAAGGGAACACACTTTTACAGCCTGTACGGGTGCGGAAAGAACCACCCTGGGCGATGCTTAGTTCGCTCAGATGCTTGTTTCGGGTGTGGCAAGCCCAGACAAAGACTCAAGGATTGTCCTTCATCTAGATAGGGCAATGGTGGGGAACGCACCCCAGCCACATGTTTAGTAGCTCACCATCTCAACAAGACACCTCTTCTAGTGCAGGCGGCGAACAATGCTAGACAGGTTCTATGCACTATCATCTCGTCAGGAAAAGGAGTGCTCAGTCAATATGGTAACTAGTATGTCACGAGTACTCCATCTTGATATGTATGCATTTTAAGATCATTGAGCTACTTTATCTTTTATGACTCCTTATATTACTATTAGTTTTGGAGTTAGTCCTGAAATCCTGTTAGAACCATTCTCAGTCTTTACTCCTGTCGGTGAGTCAAATTTAGCTCGACGGGTACATAGAAATTATCCTATCATGATTCTTCAGAAAGTCACCTTAGCCAACTTAGTGGAGTTAGATATGATCGATTTTTATGTTATATTTGGTGTGTATTGAATACATGCTTGTTATGCCTCTATCAATTATAGAACCCGTACGGTAGAGTTTAGATTTCCAAATGAACCAATCCTAGAGTGGAAGGGTAGTTTAGTTGTGCCTATAGGTTGCTTTCTTTCCTATCTCAAGGCCAGGAAGATGATCTCCAAGGGTTTCATGTACCATCTAGTTTAGGTAAGGATGCTACATCTGAGACCCCGACTCTTCCGTTAATTCCTATTGTATGTGAGTATCTGGAGGTATTTCCAGACGATCTACCAGGAGTCCCTCCCGAGCAAGAGATTGACTTTTGTATTGACATTCTCCCTGATACGCACCCCATATCTATTCCTCCTTAGAAAATGGCTCCAACTAAGCTAAAGGAGTTGAAAGAGCTGTTGAAAGATCTCCTATATAAGGGTTTCATTAGGCCTTGTCTATCCATGTGGGGTGCTCCAATTCTCTTTGTTTAGAAGAAGGATGGTTCCCTTAGGATGTGCAATGATTATCGATAGTTGAACAAGGTCACAATTAAGAATAAGTATCCTCTCCCAAGGATTGATGACCTATTTACCAACTTTTGGGTGCTAAGTGCTTTTCTAAGATAGACCTCAGATCTGGCAATCACCAGCTCAGAGTTAGGGAGAATGACTTCCTGAACACAACCTTCAAGACTCAGTATGGTCACTATGAGTTTATAGTTATGTCTTTTGGACTGACGAATTCTCCTTAAGCTTTTATGGACTTGATGAACAGAGTGTTCAAGCAGTATTTAGATATGTTCGTGATTGCTTTCATAAATGATATTCTCGTATACTCTCAGAGCAAAGAGGAGCATGTCGCTCATTTGAGGATTTTGTTGCAGACTCTCATGGATCGCCAGCTATTTGCTAAATTCAACAAGGGTGAGTTTTGGCTGAACTCAATAGCATTTTTAGGTCAGGTGGTGTCTAATGAGGGTGTTCAGATGGACTCTCAAAAGATAGACGTGGTGACGAATTAGCCTAGACCTATTAGTCTTATAGATATTAGGAGCTTTTTGAGCTTAGCTAGCTACTATAGGAGGTTCATTGAGGGATTTTCATCCATTGAAGTACCGTTTACTAAGTTGACCCAGAAGAAGGTCAAATTTTAGTGGTTCGATGCTTGTGAGAAGAGTTTTTCGGAGTTAAAGACTTGACTCACTTCAGCCCCAATATTGACCCTATGGGAGGGCAGAGATGGTTTTGTTGTGTATTATGATGCATCTAGGGTAGGTATTGGTTGTTTGTTAATGTAGCATGGTAAGTTTATTACATATGCCTCCAGACAACTTAACACTCACGAGAAAAATTACCCGACGCATGACCTAGAGTTGGCAGTTGTAGTGTTTTCTTTGATGATTTGGAGGCACTATTTACATAGGGTGCATGTGGATGTGTTCACAGACCACAAAAGGCTCCAGTATGTGTTTACTCAAAAGGACCTAAACTTGAGGCAAAGGAGATGGCTAGAGCTTCTAAAGGACTATGACATAAGTGTCCTTTATCATCCAGGAAAGGCCAATATAGTGGCGGATGCTCTTAATAGGCTATCCATGGAGAGTGTGTCTCATTTCGAGTATTGAAGAAAGGAGTTGGTGAAGGATGTCCCTAGGCTTGCTCATTAGGGGTTCACCTTACAAATTCGACGGATGGTGCGTTTATTGTTCAAAGTAGGTCGTAATCTTCATTGCTGATGGAAGTCAAAGCTAGGCAATATAAAGATCCATCCTAGTGAAGTTGAAGGAAAAATTCTGGAATTAGAAAGTGGAGGTTTTATCCCCAGGGGGAGATAGTGTACTCTGATATCAGGACCGATTGTGTGTGCCGGCTGTAGATGACTTGAGATAGAGGATGTTTAGTGAGTCTCATAGCTCTTGGTACTCCATCCATTTAGGTGCCACCAAGATGTACCATGATCTATGGGAAGTCTATTGGTGGAATGACATGAAGAAGGATATAGCAGAGTTTGTGGCTAAGTGTTTGAATTGCCAATAGGTGAAGGTTGAGCATCAAAGACTTGTAGGTTTACTTCAGGTCATTAGCATTACTACTTGGAAGTGGGAAGAGATCAATATGGATTTCATCACAGGTTTCCTCGTACATACCGCCAATATGACTCTATTTGTGTGATGGTGGACAAGTTGACCAAATCAGCCCATTTCCTACAAGTCAAAACTACTGATTCAACTAAGGATTATGCTAGATTGTACATTCGGGAGTTGGTTCGATTTCATGGAGTTCTTCTGTCCATCATCTTAGATAGGGTTACTCAGTTCACATTCCAGTTTTGGAAATCATTACAAAAGGGACTTGGTATTCAGGTTAAGCTCAAACAGCTTTTTACCCGCAGATAGATAGTCAGGCCGAGCAGACCATTGAAACTCTTGAGGACATGTTTAGAGTGTGTGTGATTGATTTCAATGGTAGTTGGCATGATTAGTTGCCTCTCATCGAGTTTTCCTACAATAACAATTATCACTCTAGAATTCAAATGACTCTGTTTGAGGCTCTTTATGGGTGGAGGTATAGATCACCTATTAGACAGTTTGAGGTAGTTGAGGCCATATTGATAGGGATAGATTCAGTTCATGAGGCTATGGAGAAATTTCAGCTCATTAGTGAAAAGTTGAAAACAGCATAGACTCGTCAGAAATCTTCTGTGGATGTTAGGCAGAGAGAGCTTGAGTTTGATGTTTATGATTAGGTTTCTAAAGATGTCACCCATGAAGGGAGTTATGAGGTTCAGTAAGAGAGGGAAGCTTAGTCCTTGATATGTTAGTCTTTATAGGTTTCTACGCGAGTTGGCATGGTTGCATATGAGTTGGAGCTAGCAGTAGAGTTAGCTTCGATGCATCTAGTTTTTCATGTATCTCTATTGAAGAAGTGCATTAGTGACCCAACTTTAGTTGTTCCTGCAGAGAGCATTGGTGAGAAGTATATCCTTATGAGGAGATTCTAATTGAGATCCTTGATCATCAGGTTAGGAAGTTGAGGAACAAGGAAGTAGATTCAGTAAATGTTTTGTGGAGAAATTAGCTTGTTAAGGGACCTATGTGGGAAGTCGAAGCAGATATAATGGATAAATATCCCCATCATTTCCCTTCCATCTTAGTTTCAACATCAGGTACCAGTTTCCCTCTTTGTACTCTATTTAGTTTCATTTCAAGTTCATGTCTCTAAGTTCCTTTCATGATATAGCATGCATGTATGTTTCATGAATTTAGTTCAGTCATGTAAATCAGTCTAGAGTCAGTCACTCCGTTTTACATTCTATAGCTCTCAGTTTCTACATTGCAGCTCTTTCACTATATTTTCATCTTAATTAGTCTCCATTCGAGGATGATTGTTCCCAAGAGGGAGATAATATAACACCCCTAAAGTCTCGATGATCGAGCCTTAGACTTGTAGTAGAATCAACAGAAAAAAACTACAATTTTCTCTCAAAATGACCCATGGTACGAGTTGTTGTTCCATGATATGGGTTGTAGGAGGAATCGTGGTGAGCCAGCAGTTTCCCCATCCAGTGATAAGGACTCATGGAACGAGTCGTAGGTTGATGTAACGAGTCGTAATCAGGAGTCAGAAAAGGCCATTGGTTGTTAGATCTTGCACATATGATTTAAAGTACGACTCATTATATAGTGTGATGGGTCGTGGGCAAGGTTCATGGATCTGTTTGAGTGGCAAGCTTCAGGGAGTAACGGTCCATAGTATGACTCATTGTAGGAAACAACGAGTTGTTGTAGGCAGTCGTGGGGTGATAGTGTAGGGGATGGGGACCCCTGACCACGAGCTATGGTACAACTCGTTATAGGAAACAATGAGTCATTGTGAGGTGTGTGGTTTGAGAAACAGAGAACCTAGAAAGTTCGACCGGCTAACAACGAGAGGATGCCATAAGTCATTGTTTGGTGGTACAACCTGTGGTTCAACCCGTTGTGCCTGGTAATCTGATTTTAATTATGTGTTCCCCAGGGTCATTTTGTAAATTCCTAAGCTTCTAAACCCTAAGTGACATCATTTTTGGTTCCTTAAAGAGTGTTTTAAGGGGATTAATCTAGTCTAAGTCCTTATGCCCTAATAATTACATTAGTTTTCAAATCCTCTTCCAAGATCAAGCTAGGGTTCCTCATCAAATTCTCTCCCAACCTTCTTGGGTGTTCAAGGAAAGCTTAGAAATCATTCAAACCAGGTATGTAGGGTTATGAATGGGGGAAATTCTTCCACCCCATGCCCAATTTAATCCCAAATCTATGATTCAAGTCTCTAAGTCTGTCAAATTGAATTCTAGGGTTATTACCCAATTTTTCATGAAATCTTTCATGCTTTCTCTATGGGTATAATTCCTACATTTTTGGTTGATGTTTCATGGCTATTAGGGATGATTTAATCCTCAATTTTAATTATCAATTCATTATTTCAAGTTTATGAAGTTTATGCTCTATTATGCATGATTTATGAAATTTAAGCTTGTGAATCCATGATTTCAAGTATGATGAATTAAATTATGTTTAATGCATAATTTCCACAAGAACCCTTTATGAATTCATAAATTTTAGAGTGTGATGATTTGCTCAAGTATGCATGCTTTTATAAATATCAAGTTTATGATCATGGCTGACTTACGGGCCTTATTTTATGGCTAGTTCACATATCTCTAGCATGTTTATGAATCTCATGATCTCAACTAGCTCATTTACTTCAAGTATGTTGTGTGATTATGATATGAGCACTATATATATTTTGGGAGTAGTATTTAACACCGAGTAGAACAAGGTTTCAGCTCACCCAGGTCTCAGAATTACGTGCCAATATAGCCATGATGGGGTCCTTCTCAAGAGTGTCCCCCATGCTTATATGGGCCACCCATGGTGATATCACGCCTTTTTCATGATTCTAATCTTGGCAAGGTATGAACATCCTCCCCACTAGGGATTTTTTAGGTCGAGCTCCATGTATGCTCACTGATAACGTCCAAAATACACTTTTCATTTATGAAAATGTGTAAACAGTTGCTGCTCAAAACAAATATTCCCGACGAGTGGTCGAGGTCATCTCCCCCAGAGAATTGAGTCCATAATTCAAGAGTTATAAACTAATTCAAACTAGAGCGCATAATTGTTCAACATTTGAAAAGTAAAAATAAAATTGGGGGAGATTAAAAAGGGAAAATTAACTAACTAATCCTAAACTAAAAATAATAGGGGGAAATTCCAATTGAAGTAATCACAAGTGAGAGGCTAGGGACATTCTATGGGTGAGATCATAAATAAATCGGGAATTTCTTCAATGTCTTAGACTCAAGTATAAATTATCTTGGGAAATGGATAATCTCAGCTTCTCAGCCTATTGACAACCTCTTGCTATAGTATTATCAAGACTCTAACCACAATTAAGCTTAACCCGATTAGATTTGGATTGGCAACTGCACTATTCCTAGTTATTAGCTGCCAATTAGGAATGAGGAAGTAAATTCAACTATTTCTAGCTTAATTTTACAATATTTTATCCATTCCCACTGCTAGATTCCCTTCCAATACTTAATTATTCTCTCCTGAGAAACAATCAAGTAAGAATAGATAGATCCATATCATCATCAATGAATCTCCATTAATAGAATGAAGAGAATCTAGTAGATTTACACTTAATTGAACAATATGAAGATTAATCTAGAAATACCCATTTATAATTCAATAAGAATCCAAGAGCAATTTACCGAAATCCCAATCAAATTAACAAACCCACCATGAATATACCTCTAACTAGAAAATTAGTAAAGCATGTTTAAAGATAGAGAGAAGATACCAAGAGGATTCCCCTCACATTCATTGCATTGGCTTCACAAATTTTCTTCACAAGCTCTTACAACAATGGTGGAATTCCCCCAAAGTGGGTTAAATAAAAAGAAGAAGAAAAGTCATATCTAACTATACAAATCTATAGAGAAAAGATTTTGTTTAAGGAATTAGTTGATCGAATGGTTCTCCCTCTTGGTTGGTGTACAATGGAGGTTATATATATGTACTTTTTTGTGTACAACTTTCCCCAAATGTCCTTGTATCTTCTAGATGCTTTTGATACCTTTTTGGACCCTTTTTCCCTTCATTAGACGACCTCTCCGGCGAGGAACCGGCATTTCACCGGTGGCAATTCGTGGAGAGCCAAACTGTGGCCGGTTGAAAATACTGCTTTGGCATAGGGAACCGATGGTTCCATAGGATTTTAGCCGGTGCAATTCTATGAACCGCCGGTTCTTTAGCCGGTCTGGCCAGTGGCTTCGGCATTTTTCCCGTGTTTCACCCTTCCAGATCCGTGTTTAGCCGATTCAAAGACGTCCTTGCACCTCTTTTTAAGCTCAAATCTTCCCTTATCTTTGGATCCTCTCCCTCATATGCTAACTCATCAAATTTCGTCTCAAATTCCATGTGTTTTGCTCGATTTCACTCTTCCTTTACTCACATGAGGTATATACAAAGAATTCAAGAGAAAGGGAATAAAATCCACATAAATGACTCGAAAACTAAGTAAAAACTCATGATTAGGAGCCTAATGAGTTGGTAAATTTCCAACTTATCAAGCCCGGAAACATGAACCAGTGCTTGTCCTCAAGTAATGCAGTTCTTTACAGTTGAGAAAATGAACAACATGCTATACATGAGTTTTTTTCACCAATAGCAAATCAAGAAATTCTTGCACAAGGGAACATTGCTAAGGCTTAGGGAACTATGGTAGTTGTACACAAAATCATCAATCCGCAAGACAACCCAGACATTGTACACCAATTCAAGAAAAAGAAAAGACTCAAACCATGTTGCACAAACATCAATAGGTAACCACAATCATTAAACATATCTTGCATGCATTCTTTTCATTCAAACAAGGGGCATAGTTCCTCAAACGAATTTCAAAGAGCATCTCAAGTCATTGAAAATTCATATTCAAAACTTGCCTTAAAGTTCGCTACTCGCTTGCCTTAATGACACCTCTCTTTGGAAACAATGTTAAGCATGTACTCCAAGGAAATGATTCCCCTCACAAGAAGAGAGAATCCCACACACATATTTTAGCATTTCACACAATGGGATTATAAGATAAGACAAATGCGCTCACTCTCAAAAAGAAATTTAAGTGCATACAAATTGACCCACTGGCTTGCCCTTCGTGTATATTGCCACTAATGTAGTGTTGCTATACTCAAAATCAATTAGGACTTACAGGTCATGATGAAGGCTAGGGGTAAGGGTAGGATAAATATTTAGCTTTTGTGACTAAAGCCTCCGTAATGCCTTTACAAAATCTTGTAACACCCCATCATCTTATTGAAATCGCTCCACCTTATTTCTCCTTGTTCATAATCCTTATCGTTTGTATAACACAAGCCACCCTTATAACACCCGTGAATTTCACATTTAGCCTTATCTATGCAAGAGATCTTATTATTATCCTTTCTCTTTTGATGATTCGAGGTCTTTCAACCCATCGATTCATTCAACTCATCAACATTTTGGTGCTAACTCACTTTTAGGCTTCTCATTTTTCCCCCGACTCTTGCAAACCCCCAAACTTAGACTTTTGCCTCATATAACATTCATTTCCTTATTGCTCCCCATCTCATGGGCTTCAATCCCTATTTTTAATTATTTTATCGCTAGAAATTAGGGAGGATGGGTGCCAAAGAGAGGGATTAAAAATTGTCATTTGGCTTGTAATGTGGTTTCCAAAGAAAGGGTCCAAGGATCAAACTTTGGCTATGAAATATTAATGTTCAAGGAGGTCATTTGGGTGAAGTGACTAACAAAAGAGGGCCTAAGATCATGTTCTAAGGTCATCCACATCTATTATTTTGCCTCGAATCACACTTAGGGAAAGTTCTAGACAATCATGCATACACAAGAATTAAGCTAAAAACCTCACCACACAAGAAATCACAATCCAAGGAGTTCACACACTTCCTTTTTCACATTAAGAGGATGACTTTTAACGAGCTAGTTACGAATCAATAAACCAAGAAAGGAATACATAAATCATGACAGGAACGTGCTCATTTTCATATTTAGATACCCCTCTTTTCTTCTCAACTATCATGCACAATGCCAAGCAAGAAATATTGGTGGTACCTCCTCAAGAAAGTACACAAAATACTCAACAAGACTCTTGACTTGGCATTTTACCTTAAGAAAGTCTCCTCTCAATATATCATCGGGAAGTGCCAACCCGGTTCGACAATAAAAAGAGAAGACAAAGAAATCGCTCCTTGGGAAAGAACTGTAGTATAAAGAAAACCCTTGGACTTTATTCAAAGAATAATATCTAAAAAGGTGATACTATTAACAAGAAATGACGATTTTCCCTTAAGAATGATGTCACCCAATCTATCATAGGGCCATATCGTGCATCACTTAACAAGTGGGTTACTCAGACTTCACCCCTTAACAAAAATTATGCATTGTCCTAGATGCCTAAGGTTAAAAAAAATGAGGAAAGGATGGGTGAGAAAACTCCCTGAAACAATGGAGGCATCTGTTTTACATGCCTTTTCCATGCTCTCCTTTTTCTTTTTCTTCTCTCACTGTTTGTCATGTTCCACATCTATTCCAACACTATAAAATCAAAGACAACACAAATTTAAAGTTAAAAAACAAAAGTGAAAATTAAAAACAAAAAGTAAAAACACTTGGGTTGCCTCCCAAGAAGCGCCTTAGTTTACGTCGTGGCTCTACGACTCCAACTTCACCACTTGTATTTTCATTTTGAGAATTTGAATCGCACCCCTAGCTTCTTATGCATTCTTCTATCCCGCTTGAGGGGTGGTGTTGTAAGCATCAAAAGGTCAAGCAATAGATGTTGCATCTTTTGTGTCTTGGCCCTCAAAGGAGGGATGTGCTTTGTCCTTGTTGTTATGGAATCTTCTAAGATGAAGCCACCTTGATCTTCCTCTTCAACTTCCTCCATTGACTTGGTCTCCTCAGTCTCCATTTTTTTTACTAAGATCAATGTTGAAAAATGATAAGAGGGCGGTTTAAGTCACTCCCCTTTCAAGCATGCCTCTTGCTCGCCATCCTCCTCTTCAAGTGCACTAGAGTCCTTGAGCATGAATTGTTGGATATCATTTGGAGACTCTAGTGTCACTTCTTCAACCTTGGCATCTTTCAATTTTGCAATGTTGGTTGGTTGGCGCACCTCTATGACTTCTTCAAACTCACCTTGACACTTTCTTCATTATCATTTTGAACTTCCTCTCATGAATCAAGTGGAGTTATGCCCCATTATTCACTTCTTTTTGTTATGCTCCTCAATATCTCCTCCGCTTCTTCTTTTAGCGTTTCACACCATTCTTCTTGAGGAGATGATGATTCCATGGGCATGGAGGGGTTGTCATTCTTCTCCGCATTAGACTCCCGCTCCAGAAAAGCTTGGAGCATGGCTTTTATGTGCCCACATGTACTTCTCCTTCCCTCTCTTGCCATGGTTTCATTCTCTTCAAACCCAGGAGCATAACTTCTATCAAAACCATTATAGTGGGAAGTGAACCCTTTTAGGCATCCATCCTAATGTTTCTCATGACTACCACATATTGTGCATCTATGCCCACTATAATAAGGAGAAGGTGCTCTCATCTTCCTTCTAAGGGCATACTTGCACTCTTGCCAATAGTGTGGTCTTCCACAATAGAGACATGGGTCATCATAATAAGGGTTGCCACCAACAAACATCCTTTCATTCCATGATTTCATTATTAAACTACAAAAAACAAAAACAAAAACAAAAATAAAAGAAAAAGAAAATGTAAAATAAAAATGCAAAACTAGTTCGAATCAATAAATAACTAATGGCTTATCACAACTAAATTCCTCGACAATGGTGCCAGTTTTGATAATGTCCAAAATATATTCCTTAATTCAAAGAATATACATGGCCGAAGTATCAAAACAAGTAACCGAATGAGTGTTGGGGTCGAATCCCACGAGGAATAGGGAATGATAATTTCAAGTGTCGATTGAGAAATTGATCTTAGTTTGCACCACATAGATTTAATTATTAGAACAAATAAAGTTGGGGGAGTTGAAATATTCAGAGAATTGTATTGGTTGATTTAATGAAGTAAAATAACAAGATCAACTAAAGTGTCAACAAGGGTGTGAAATACTAGAGGTGCGGTGTAGATGAAATACTAACTAGATTGGGACATACCAGGTCATCTTATGAGTTTAATAAGTGTAAATAATCTCGAGAAGTGGGTAATTTCATCTTCTCATCCTATTGACTACCTCTAGCTAGAGTTTTATTAAGACTCTAACCACAATTTAGCTCCACCTGATTAGATTTGGATTGGCAACTACACTATTCCTAGCTATTAGTTGCCAATAAGGAATAAGAAAGCAATTTCAGCTATTCCTAGCTTAATTTCACAATCTCTTATCCAAACTCACTACTAGATTCTCTTCCAATACTTAATTATTCTCTCTCAAGCAATAATCAAGCAAAAATAAATAGACCCATATCATAATTAATGGATCTTTATTACTAGATTGAAGAGAATCCAATAGATTTACACTTAATTGAACAACATGAAGATGACTCTAGCAATACCCAATCCAATTAAGTATTCACCATCACACACCTCTAGTTAATGATTTTATCTACTCATAGTTAAGAAATTCAAAAACACATTTATCAATAGTATCAGTGAATTTAATAACAAGAGTAGATAAATCAACTTCACAAAATAATACTCACAATAGCTCAAACTTACTAGTACAAGAGGAACTAGAATAGAGTGCTTTCTATAATTTTCACTCAAAATCCCCCTTTTTAGCTAAGAGAATGTTCTATGTTCTTTTGCTGAAAGAAGAAGAGATGATGTGATGTAAGCTTTTTTTCTCTCTTTAAATTCTCTATTTCTATCTTCTCTCTACTTCCCGTACAAAGTACTTCTTTTTTTTATTTACACCCTGAAAAGTATGGTACTTTCATCTCCTTTTCAATGATAGATGATTATACCCTTATAGCTCCATTTAGGAACTGGCGGAGGCACCGACGGTTTGTCAATGCAATCTGTGAACTGCCAGATGAGGTTTCTACATTTCCCCTAATTTCCAGTGATCACCGGCATTTCGCTGATCCAAATCTGTGAATTCCCAGGTGTTAAGGCTATTTTCCATAACTCTTGAGCATCCTTTGGTGACTTGACCGGCGACTCGACGCTGGCAAGTCACGAACCACCGGTGGCCTTATTCCTTTGAGGAAGTGAGATTCGGCCCTTGGCCGGCGTTTCGCCGATTTACATCGCGACTCACCGATTTAGCCTAACTTCCCTCTTTTTGCTCCACTTTTGCTTTCTTCTTCACTTTTAGCCATCTTCATATAATGAAATAAAAAAGGGCATAAAATCCAAATAATTAACTCAAGAACTAAACAAAAACTCAAGTTTTAGACCCTAATGAGTTTGTAAATTACCAACTCATCAAACCCCCAAACTTAAATCATTGCTTTTCCTCAAGTAATGCAATACTCAATTACTGAGGAATGTACCACCTCTCTTCACAATTAGACCTCGCCGATCACGTGGACTCTAACAACCCAAAAATACTCACCATGCTCACCGAAAAAGAGAAGAAAATACCCCAAAAGACCAAAACAATGAAGATGCTTCAAGAAGGCAACCACTTTCTATCAAGAAAAGTTTATGAAAGGAATTATTTATCAATTCAAGGGAATTGCACAACCAAGTAACACATAGCATCTCAAGTTATAATCACTGAAAATTCAAAGCTTGCCTTAGAGTTTACACTCCTTTCCCTATGTCCACCTTAACTCTGAATGCTCTTGCATCCCCAAAAAGAAATGATGTCACTCACCACAATAAGGATCAATATTCTTTTGGTCATACAATTATTTGAATGCACACAAGGGATAATTGGAAGAGACACTCACGCTCACTTTCCAAAAAAATATCTTCATGCATACACTTGACCCATAGGCTTGCCCTTCATGTAATTCGCCACTAATGTAGAGTAGTTGCACCTAGAATCATTTAGGACTTGGGGGTTTTGATGTAGGCTAGGCGTGAAGGTAGGATGAACATTTGGTTATAGTGATTAAATCCTCCCTAATGCTTTTAGTGACATACCTTACATCAATTTCACTCACTTAACCCATTTTTTATTGTTGATGACTTTATTTTCTTCAATACTTCCCTTTATAACCCCTTGCTTTCACAATTAGCCTTATCACATCAAGAGGGAACACCAATTCACACAAATTGTCTTTTTTCTTTTTTTGGATTAGTCTTTTGGCACACTTTTGACAAAAGTCGGTTCTCTCTTCAGATTATGATTCTTATCTTCCCCCTTTGTTTAGCATACCCCCAAACTTAGGATTTCTCCTCATTTCTCACAAATGTATTTATCACTCCCTTTTTTTAGGCTCTACGCCTCATTTCATTACTCATCTTATCACTGGCATCTAGGGAGAATGGGAGCCAAAGAGAGGTATTAAAAATGGTCTTAAGGCTTGTAATGTGATCGCCAAAGAAAGGGTTTAAGTCTCAACATTGGCTAACAAGGATTGATGATCATGGAAGGCATATGGGTGAAGTGACTAGACAAACGAAAGCCTAAACTCATGTTCTTGGAGAAACTACATCTAGGATTTCTCCTTGAATCACACTTGGGCAATTTCTAGACAAGATGTAATGTATGAGATTCAAAAAAATGTCCTCACCACACAAGGTATCATCATTAAAGGGTCTACAAGAGTCATTCTCAACACAAGACACAAAATTAGGGCATCAAAGCAAGCAAACATCATAAGTCAAACAAGAAATTTACAATGTATAACAAAAATACTATGCTATGGCGTCAATGTTTGCTCATTATCTTCATTCTCATGCCCTTGTTTTTTCAATTTCATTTCAACTACAAAATTTTTGATGGTATGGTGCCTCTCAAAACAATTCACAAAAGACTCAAAGCAACATGGCATTTTCCCTTAAGAATGTCTCCACTCAATCCATCATTGGGAAAAACCAACCCGGTTTAACAGCAAAAATAACACAAACAAAAGAATGCTCCTTGAAAAAGAACCGTGGTCAAAACAAAACCCTTAGAGTTTTAATTTCTACACTACTATTTACAATGGCGAAATAAGAACAAAACTTTGGAGTCATATCATTTAATATTTTTTAATATTTTGCAATTCAAACCAAAGACCCCATTTAATCACTAGTCATCAACCATCAAAAACATTTTTAGCCCCCTAGAAATTTAAATATCCAACGAACAAGAATCAACCACCACAAATCAACATTCACACACATACAACAAAGAAGAAAAACCAAATGTGATAATTATGAAGAGAGCAAAATATTACCAATGTGATTAGGACCTTGAAAGCATGGGTGAGAAAGTTCTTGCCTCCAATGGGTTGTTCTTGTGAAGCTTTGTGGGTAAATGAATGGAATAAAGACAGATAGGATTTTTATATTGCTAAGGAAAGGAAGGTGAATGGGTGCTTTGGGGTAAATATTAATAAGTTTTAGGTGGGAGGTAATGGGTATTTTTGGGGAGAGACAATCTGGGGAGAAGATGGAAGAAAATGGGGAATTGGAAGAGTTTTTGTAGAGATGTACGATATAGGGTTGTTTCCATCGGGGACTACACTGGCAATCGTCGAATTGAGTCGGCGTCTCGCCGCTGTGGCCGCCACTCCCATTACCTGAACACAATTCCGGATGCAAGTTCAGCGGGTGACCGGTGTTCCACGGATCCCTTTTGGCATTTTGCCGAATGAGGAGCCCATGCCTGATTCATTCCCAGGTATTCTGGTTAGGGGTTGCGACACACCGGCTGTCACGCCCCGCCTTGGGGGGTATGACTGGCACCTGGTGCCCTATTAGGACCTGGACTGCTAGACTACTGAGCCTAAGCACATCTGGTGCCTGGATGGCACGAGCCTAAGCACATCCGTGCCTGATGGGTTTTGTCTCATTCATGGAATCAACGAGCTATATAACGGCCAGGAATACAAATTTCCACAACGGGGGCCTATAGCCAATTGCATTTATAACTACACCCACCCGTAATCATACTATGTAGGGAAACCTATGTGATGACAAGGCCACCATGTTGTCTAGTTAGCTCTAACTCAATATAATGAATACTCTAATATCTACGCACCTAAGGTTACCACTACTATCCGACACGTCCAGCCACGCCGTACCAACACAATCAACAACACTAAACAATAACATACGCACGGCCCCACACGACCGCACAACTAACTACATGGAGATATATACACAATCTGCAAGCCTCTATGAATATCGATAAAATGGCCGGGACAGGGCCCTACCTACCATATATAACAAAAGAAGGAAATAGACCAGCCTGCCTAGCTCGATGACAAAGTTTCATGACTCACGAGTTGGCCGAATCACGGTGGATCGCCTCGTCTATGAGTACCGCGGTGCAAGTAATGCAGCTGCCTCAATGGGCGTCGCGTTACCGTATCGGAGTATGCAAGCAAACTAAACATAATAGAAGCAAACAACATAATTAGAACAATGCAAGAAATATTCGAACTGCTCGAATCATGATAGAATTTGAAATGAAGCTTTCTAAGATTGGAGAGTAAGGCAGAGCATACCAAGCGACGTACTATCATTGCCTATTAGCCAATATATAACATATATATACACATATATAGCAACAAAGGACCAATACCAGCCCTCATAAACCGGAAGGTGCCAACCAACAAACACTTATACCCCTACCCGTGTCAAAACCATCCAAAAATAAATCACCCACTCGTCTACTAACTACGAGCACTCTACCGGCCCTGGTTCTACTGGGCTAAGTGGCCTTCGATATAAATAATCGTGTATAAGTCCGGAGGACTCTTGCATCAAATCAGAACTGTAATTGTGTCTCGTATTTATTCTGTTTTTCATGCAAACGCACAAATGTGGTGCAACCGTACCGCTAAGGCCATCACCGATATGGGGAATAATGCCCATCCTATCTTCTGCCCTTGCAACATGGCATGCCACTCCTTGAGTGACGTATCCCCACCCTCACTATGGGTCGGCTACGCTACCAACTCCAAAGAGGCGAGACGCTCAAAGGGTTCTGCTAACACAAAAATGTCTCAACAATCAATAATCACATATAGCAAGCATGTTTGAACCGAAATAAATATCTATATTCCGATTTCTCATTCCGAACTCTTTTCTATGTTATACTAATTCTCATATCAATTATACTGTATTGTGGGATATTATCCGACTGTCTCGCTATACTGTATCTGAGATATTATCTCACTGTCGAATTATATCAGATTCAAGCATGTATTCCGACTCATTCAAACATTTACTAACTTTTATTCGGAACATATCTCATAATATTATAAACATGCTTGCTAATTCAAAAGTATGCTTGGCTAAACTCATACGGACTTAATTTTTGATCACCATTATATCAGCTATCTATCGTACTAGATTACTATCTGCTGAGGAATTAGCTTTTACATACCGTTTCTAAGTTTCCAACTAACTGGCGTAGTTTGTCCAAGATTTTTACTTATTTCTCCTAAGTGCATTCATATATATATCAATTAGAACTAAATACACTAATATTCGGAAAAAACATCACTTTCGATATATATATATATAGCCCAATTTGGCTTATCGAAAATAGCCTAAAACTCGTTATTTCTCGAAGTCCGTAAGGGAGAAATACTCATTTTAAGGCTAGGAGTATATTGACACTAATTTGGAGAAATTCCACTTACCTTAGCTCGGTAGCACGATGATTTGCCGACCGAATTTCACGAAACTAAATCCGTAGGAATGCTCCTTGCCGCTAAATACCTCTGGCTCGAGATTAATTCAAGTTTGGACCATGTTTCCCGGCCTTTTCCTAGAATGTATGGCATTCAAAACTCTTTAAACAACATGCGAGTAGGCCACTTACGTACGAGAATTTACGGGGTGTAACATTCTCCTTAAGAACATTCGTCCGAATGTAAATCCTATCTATAGGAATTCTCAACTTACTCAACTTATTTCTAGAAAATTTTGGTAGTTTCCGTAATATGGACTATCTCAAAACCCGAAATGCGTAAAAGTCCAATACAGACACTCTACACAATGCTATAGCATTCATCTCTTGCTAAAAGGCTAGAGTCGATTATCTCATTTATACATATACGATAAGGCAATCGTATAAAATAACAATACTAACATACCTCTTGACTTACTAGGCTTGAAACAAGTGAGGATATCTGATTTTCATATCTTCCTCTGTCTCCCAAGTCATCTCCTCTTGGTTCCTATTACGCCATAGTACCTTGACAATAAGCGATATCTTTGGATCTCAATCTACGAATTGCCTTCGTCTAAGATAGCTACCGGAACTCTTCATAGGCCACATTTTCCGTAACCTCGATATCCTAGATTGACCGCTTCCGACGGGTCTCCATGCACTTTCTTAGCATAGATACGTGAAAAGCTGGATGGACGAATTCTAATTCTGGAGGTAAGTTCAACTCATATGCCACTTGGTCTATTCTTCGACGAATCTTATAAGGCCCAACGAACCTTGACCGAGCTTACCCTTCTTACCGAATCTCATCACTCCTTTCACCGAGATACTTTCAAAAATACCCGGGCCATTCACATTAAATTTTGTGTCTCGCGCGCACACGCATACGATTTCTGGTGGCTCGGGTGTTAGTAGGCGTTCTCTCGATGCTTTTACCTTTCCTCTCGGGATCGTTGAATATCTCGGCCCAATCAACGCCGACTCTCCCACTTCAAACCAGCCTAACTGAGATCTCGCATTTTCGCCCATACAAGCCTCAAAGGGCGCCATCTCGGGATAACCGAGTGATAACTATTATTATAAGCAAACTCAATTAGCGGCAAATGCTCGTCCTAGCCTACCTCCAAAATTCAGCACACACGCCCGTAGCATATCTTCGAGCGTCTCGAATAGTGTCAAATTGCCCATCTGGTCTCGAGGTTGGAATGCCGTGCTCAAATTAATTTGCAGTCCCAAATCCTCTTAAATGACTGACAAAATCTAGCGGTAAATATTGCTCCTCTGTTAGAGATAATAGATACTGGAACACCATGTAATCTAACTATTTCTCTGATATACAATTCGGGTATACCTTCGGCAGAAAGTAGCTTAATCGGGCAGGAAGTGGGCCGATTTCTGTCATCAGCTTAACTATTACCCAAATGGAATCATGTCTAACCGTACGGGGTAATCCTGCTACAAAGTCCATTTCACGCTTTCCCTTTTCCAGAGAGGCACAGCTACGTCCTGAGTTAACCTGCCTGGTTTCGGTGTTCCGCTTACCCGTTGGGCGCTAGGACATCGACAAATTCGCTATTTTCATGCTGGCCACCAAGAGATTTCCTTGATATCATGGTACATTTTCATCGCGCCTGGGTGGAGAGAATAGCAGGCGTAATGTGTACTCATTCATAAATTCGTTGGCGGAGCCCTGAAATATTCCGAACGCGAGGCGTCTTTACATCACAAAGATTTCATCTCGCCATTCGAAAACTGGGCGCTTACCTTGCCAATTTCAGTCTCTTAAGCTGACCAGGTCGATCTTCATATTGCCGTTCTTTACTTCCACCACCAATGAAGACATCAAGGGTTTCGAATTACCGCTCTGTCCTCTCGTTTCTACTACACGAATGGCTAATCAAGCACTGGTGTATTTTTGCCAATTTCCCGATGTTCGAATACAAGTATACCAAACTCCCACGATTTTAAGTGGCTAAGGCATTTGTTACTACATTGGCTCTTCTTGATTGATACAGAATATTCACATTTAGAGAACTTGGCATATAATTGACGATCATACCGGTTTATTTTGGTTTCCGAGAAATCAGCTGTAATCTACCCGTATAGCGAGCTTATCTCGGCCTTTCCCTTCGCCGCATGCAAGTGCTACTTGTTGCTGATAACCTGAACGACTGTCTGCACACCATGTGCCTGCATCTGATCAGAGGATCCTGATAATGATCAAGTGATCTCTAATAATCCGTCGAATAACTCGCATAACTGAATAGCCAAGTTGAATGACCCGAATGCCGCAATAGTCTAACGATACCGTAAATGTCCTACGGACATCTCGTAACCTATGAATAACTACGGGGTTGGAAAGTTAACTGGCTTTTTCCTAATTGAACAATTGTAGAGTTGTGCTTAGGACCGACTTACCTAGGCGATCCGCCCTGGATCTCCTTGTCTTAGTAAATACCGTGCTGGCAAAGTACTACCACTTCCTTATGCTTGGTTCGTATCCACTCGGATCTATACTTGTTCCTGGGAAATTCTCGGTCTTATGAGCAATCCCTTAAAGACTGGCCTTCTCCTAGGACTCTCGTATCCGAATATCTTAAGAGAACCAAACTGGGGTACTAACTGGGACATCGACTACCGACGTGGACTCTTTCTTGGGGTACTTCACTGCTTTTGTTCCGACTAGGACGGCCGACCGATCTTGCGTGTTCCAAATAACAACTGCTAGGTTGACTAAGACAGACTCACCTACAAGGCTGGGAAAATGATGTATGACCACTTAACATACCGGAAATATTCTGCATATAACTCCGGGCAGGCCTATTCGTCCTAATTCCCCGTTCTGCACATGCGATAATGTTACTGATCGTTAGGGATGCTTCCTTTGCAATACAGTGCCAGCCTGGCGTTAGACTGCTCCAACCGCGCCCGTGACAAACCTCCCGACCTACAAAGTTACTAACTTCCTTGTGAGCTTCAAGCCTAGATCTGGAAACAAGCATATAAGTCCGTTAACTCAATAACCGGTAGAACCGAAAGTTTCTATGGCTTCATATGTGAATCACACTTAACTCGCTCTTTTTTGAGAGAGGGGTCCCCGCAGCATGATCTCGTATATATTTCCTGCTAAATTCATCTGTAATCTGTGTGATCAACCCCTTATGGCCAGTTTACCATGCAGATATTTGATATCTTTATATATATATATATCAACAACTACGCATAATACATACCAATTCTTTGTAGTACGTAATTCCCGACATACTTTACCGATTTCATACGTACATGATATATTGTTTAGCGCTTAATGATATCTCCTATCCTCTCGTATCATTTCATTGATTTTCATCCTATCCTGAAGCAACATATGCACTTTAGTTATGGTCTGTCGTTTGAAATTCTCTACTCTAAGCAACATGGGGTCAACATCCTAACCTGTGGCCTTACTTGAATTATGGCTAAGGCCCGTGGACTGCTCCGTTGACCTCTGCCCCGCCACCAGGATTAGAGTCTCGGGGTCAGTACCCCTTTACTCTTCTCCTTAGGAGGACGCATCAGAACATTCTAAACTACAATCTTACCGTCTCTTAGTTGTTGTCCGGGAGGTTTAGGGTTCATTACACGGCGTTCTATCAATCTCGTAGGTGATTCTCGATTTCCTCAAAATCTGCATCTGAAGGCGCTTCACCCCATCTTCCTTAAACTGAGCTCGGGGTTCAAGGTATCCGCCTTACATTGTCAATAAGGTTACCAGTCAAGTTTCAACCTCTACTTCTTCCCGACTTCCCAGGCCGGACCTATCTTATTCATTTAATCTCCCTATCTTTCGATATCACAGCCTAAGGTTATAACTATTATCTTGCAGAATACTGCCGTTAGCATGCTACGGCGGATTCAAACTTTTTCGACTTGAACTTGACTTCCTACTGAAGTCCATCATTGACGACTCTACGCCCACTTTAAGTAAGCTAATAGTATTACTTGCTCTTCGAACTTATTACCATGAGGGTCCGTCAACTTACATAATCATAGGGACTCTTACTCCTTCTAACACTTCTTCGGAATCAACAATCCATCTTCACTTACTGCTTACTTTGGGCAACATCGCCTCATAATCCTTATGCCCTTGCTATATCGGGATCAAAACTAAGGGGGTAGGAATGGCTTTTCTTACCGTTAACGAAACGAAGACATGGAACTATACACATCTCGAAGGGATTGAGGTGGGAATCCTACATTTCCCTCTCTTTCTCACAATTTATCCGATAATCTAACATTGTCTATTATCTTAATTAGATCTATATATCTAACAAATAAATCAACTCATTTTATACGTTATGCTTATGACTCCTATTTTGAAGTTACTTTCCATATACTGGGATGGTACCGATAAAGCGTATCACATCGGGAGGTCCTCGATACCTCCTCCTCCTCGCTGCTGTAATTACTCGTAACTAGATGGGTGCCTTCTCCTATTGCTATATCTGATCTTCTGCCTGGAGATAGATATCGCTGGTCTCGACTTGTATCTCGTATTCAAAGAATATGCCTAAGAACTCGACCCTATACCGTACTCATATTCTATGGCACGACCGAATATGAAGAAAGAGTAAACCATCCTATTATGCCTTGTAACCCCCTGCCTATAGTATGTGGTGCACAAATACACCATAGACAAGACTCTACTTAGCACGACTGCGTAATCCGACACGACTCGCCCTCTCGATACTCAAGTTTGTCACGCCCCGCCTAGTGGTAAGGATCGGCAAGGTGCCCTATTAGGGACTCTGGGGACAAGACTACTAAGCCTAAGCACATCTCGTGCCCGGCTGGCTCTAACTCGATTTATAGAATCAACGGGCTATATAACGGCCAGAATACAGCCTTCTCCGCCTGACTCGGGCCTATAGCCACTGTATTTTATAAATCTCCACCAACGAGAATCATACTTACGAGGGAAACCCATGCGGGCCGACAAGGCACCATGCTTTCAGTTACTCTAACTCAATATAATGAATACCGGTACATCTACGTGACCGGTAAGGTCACCACTATTATCTTAATACGGCCCCACACGGCCAACACAATCAACAATACTAAACAGCTTAAACATACGCACGGCCTTGGCTACGACCGGCACACCAACTACAGGAGATATATATACACCCCGCAAGCCTCTATGAATACCGATAAAATGGCCTGGACAAGACTCACCTACCTATACTATACAACAAAAGAAAGGAAATAGACTCAGTCAAGCCTAGCTCAGATGACAAAGAGCTGATGACTCATTGAGCTGGCCAGAATCACGAGGGATCGGGCTCGCCTATGAGCCGTGCAAGTACGCAAGACTCCAAACGGGCGCGCATTCACCGGTTCCGAGTATGCAAAGCAAACCAACATAATCTGAATGTGAACATATAATTAGAAACTCTGAACAATAAGAAATATTCGGAATGTCAACTGGATAGAATTCAAAATGTGCTTCGCACCGAGTCGCAGAGCGCTACCTGCTTGACGTGGCGATTCGTCAGTTTATTAGCTAATATATAATATATATGGTTACATATACATAGAAAGAAAGGACCAATACCAGCCCTCTATATGCCGAAAGGTGCCAACCAACAAACAATCTAATACCCCTACCCGGCTCAAAATCATCCAAAAATAAATCACTCACTCGCCTCCTAACAACGAGCACCTCTACTGACCCCCCGGGACTTCCAGCTTGGGCTATGGCCTATGATATAAATAACTGTGTCTGAGCCCGGAGGACTCTACTATATAAACTATAAATTGTAATTGTGTTTGTATCTGTAATTGCTTCCCCGGGGCGCAAGCGCACAATGTGGTAAATTGTAACGTTAGCGCGATCTCGCCCGACATGCAGGGAATGCTCCATCCCATCTTCGTCCTATCATGGACGGCATGCCATACCCTTGAGACGTATCACCCTCAGCGGTGGGTCGACACAACTACTAACCCAGGGGCGGCGAGGACGCTCAAAGGGGCCTTCTATAACACAAACAAGTCTCAACAATCAATAATCACATATAGCAAGCATGTTTGAACCGAAATACTATCTCGTATTCTCGATTTCACTCAACTCTTTTTCTGTGTTATACTGATTCTCATAATGGAATTATATTGTATTTGGGATATCATCTGACTGTCTGGCTATACTCGTATCTCGAGATATTATCCTCGATCAAGTTCGACATCAGACTGGATATTATCTCGATCGTCCGAAATTACTTTACAAACTTTTTACTCAACATATTCAATATTATAAACATGTTTGATAAATTCAAAACACGCTTGCTAAACTCATACGGACTCAATTCTGACTTCCGAATTCTTTTCTTCTATATAACACGCTATCTACTATACGATTGGCCAACTTGCCGAGGAATTAGCTTACATACCTTCGCTTCGAAGCTCACCAACCGGCGTAGTTCGGCCAGTACTTTTACTATTTCTCCCAACTTCATTCATATATATATATCAATTAGAACTAAATACACTAATATTCCGCAAAAACATCACCAATATATATATAGCTCAAACTTTGGCTTATCGAAAACGGTCGAAAACTCAAGCATTTCTCGAAAGTCCGTAAGGGAGAAATACTCATTTTAAGGCTAGGAGTATATTGACACTAATTTGGAGCAATTCCACTTACCTTAACTCGGCAGCACGACGATTTGCCAGCCGAATTTCACGGTAAGAAATCCGTAGGAATGCTCCTTGCCGCTAAATACCTGCATCGGTGATTAATTCGAGTTTGGAACGCGGTTGACGGCGAAACGGAAGAAATTTCATCAAATTAATACACCCTCTGCTTCTCGTGGTTACTGGAAATTATCTAATCTTTATGGAATAAACCGAAATGGGAGGCCCTTTTATTCTTGGGACTTATAAGTCGCATTCTTGGAATGCGATTTATAAGTCGCATTCGTCGAATGCGACGCGCCAACTTGGCGCTTGTCCGATCTTTCCCCGGGCCTTTTCCTAGCATGTATGGCATTCAAAAACTCCTAACCAACATGCGAGTATGCCATCTATGTGTCGAGAATTTACGGGGTGTAACACCGGCGGTTCATGTTTTGTCAGGGAACTTCACCGATTGGGCCGCCAGTTCGCCTTGGGACCTTCAGTTCTCTGGATGGCATTGGCACCCTAGCGGTGCTTCACGAATTATTACCAGTGGTTCTCTGGTTTGGATCGCCTCTCTACCTTGAACCCTTCAGTACACTAGGCAGGGCAGTGCTTGAACTGCGCTCCGCAAAATGAAATCGGTGCTTGATTGATGTTTCATGGCTATTAGGGCAGATTTAATCCGAAATTTAATTATTAGTTCATTATTTAAAGTTTATGAAGTTTATGATGTACTATAAATGATTTATGAAATTTAAGCTTATGAATCCATGATTTCAAGTATGATGAATTAAATTATGTTTAATGCATGATTTCCACAAGAACCCTTTATGAATTCATGAATTTTAGAGTATGATGATTTGCTCAAGTATGCATGGATTATATAAATATCAACTTTATGATCATGGACGACTTACGGGCCTATTTTATGGCTAGTTCACATATCTCTAGCATGTTTATGAATCTCGTGATCTCAACTAGCCCATGTACTTCAAGTATGTTGTATGATTATCATATGAACACTATATATATTTTGAGAGTAGTATTTAACACCGAGTATACCAAGGTTCCAGCGCACCCACGGCCCTCTGTTCAAGTACCCCTTCTTCTACTCCAGCCTCGGTAGAGCCTTTTTGATCTCATTCGTATTCTAAGGAATTATAAAGGACTCTTTCATATTGCACCGGTGCTGGAAAAGATTGGACTTTAACTACGTGCCAATATAGACATGATGGGGTCCTCCTCTAGAGTGTCTCCCATTCTTATATGGGCCACCCATGGTGATATCACGCCTTTTTCATGGTTCTACTCTTGGCAAGGTACGAACACCCTCCCGACTAGGGATTTTTTAGGTCAGGCTCCATGTATGCTCACTGATAACATCCGAAATATACTCTTCATTTATGAAAGAGCATAAACGGTCGTTGCTCAAAACAAATATTCCCGACGAGTGGTCGGGGTCGTATCCAACGGAGAATTGAGTCCATAATTCAAGAGTTATGAACTAATTCAAACTAGAATGCATAATTGTTAAACATTTGAAAAGTAAAAATAAAAATGGGCGAAATTAAAAAGGAAAAATTAACTAACTAATCCTAAACTAAAACTAATTGGGGGGAATTCAAATTAAAGTAATCACAAGTGAGAGGCTAGGGACATTCTATGGGTGAGATCACAATTAAATCGGGAATTTCTTCAATGCCTTAGACTCAAGTGTAAATAATCTCGATAAATGGGTAATTTCAACTTCTTAACCTATTAACTACCTCTTTCTAGAGTTTTATCAAGACTCTAACCACAATTAAGCTTAACCCGATTAGATTTGGATTGGAAACTGCACTATTTCTAGTTATTAGCTGCCAATTATAAATGAGGAAGTAAATTCATCTATTTCTAGCTTAATTTTACAATCTATTATCCATTCCCACTGCTACATTCCCTTCCAATACTTAATTATTCTCTCCTGAGCAACAATCAAGTAAGAATAGATAGACCCATATCATCATCAATGAATCTCCATTAATAGATTGAAGAGAATCTAGTAGACTTACACTTAATTGAACAATACGAAGACTAATCTAGCAATACCCATTTATAATTCAATAAGAATCCAAGAGCAATTTATCGAAATCCCAATCAAATTGACAAACCCACCATGAATATACCTCTAACTAGCAAATTAGTAAAGTATGTTTAAAGAAAGAGAGAAGATACCAAGAGGATTCCCCTCACATTCATTGCATTAGCTTCACAAATTTGCTTCACAAGCTCTTACAACAATGGTGGAATTCCGCCAAAATGGGTTAAAGAAAAAGAAGAAGAAAAGCCCTATCTAACTATACAAATCTATAGAGAAAAGATTTTGTTGAATGAATTAGTTGATTTAATGGTTCTCCCTCTTGGTTGGTGTACAATGGAGGTTATATATCTGTACTTTCTTGTGTACAACTTTCCCCAAATATCCTTGGAGCTTCTAGATTCTTTGAAGACCGTTTTGGACCCTTTTACCCTTCATTAGATGACCTACGGTTAGAAACGAGAGTTTCGCCGGTGGCAATTTGTGGAGAGCCAAACTGTGACAGGTTGAAAAGATTGCTTTGGCAGAGGGAACCGGTGGTTCCATAGGCTTTTAGCCATTGCAATTCTGTGAACTACCGGTTGTTTGGCCGGTCTGACCAATGGCTTCGGCGTTTTACCCGCATTTCACCCTTCCAGATCCGCGTTTAGCCGATTCAAAGTACGTCCTTGTACCTCCTTTTAAGCTCAAATCTTCCCTTATCTTTGTCTCCTCTCCCTCATATTCTAACTCATCAAATTTACTCTCAAATTCAATTTTTTTTGCTCGATTTTATGTTTCCTTTACTCACATGAGGTACCTACAAAGAATTAAAGAGAAAGGGCATAAAATCCACATAAATGACTCGAAAACTAAGCAAAAACTCATGATTAGAAGCCTAATGAGTTGGTAAATTTCCAACTCATCACTCACGTAGGGTATGTCTGTAATAAGAATGTTCCACTGTTCTTCATGTTTTTAGTTACTCATATTCATTATTTTCATATTATGATGAATAGATTATGAATACACACACACACACACTTAGGATTTATGACTTTTAGTTGTTTTCCTTACTCTCATGATCTTTCTTTATTTATACTCATGATTTCATATTGTCATTTTACTAGCATGTTTTACTTATCTTACATATTCAGTATATTCAAAGTACTGACTACATACTTTATGCTATATCGTCTGATGATATTGGTTTGGGTGATGCCTCTCACTCTCATCATTAGCTCGCTCCTGCTCAGCCCGGCATTATCCCAGTTGGTGAGTCCTCATGATACGAGGATGTCAATTTTGATTATGTCTCTTTTGTTTATGTCTTTTAGTTTCATAATTATCGAGCTAGTTTGGGGTGTTGTCCCATAAGCTCATCATATATTAGAGGCTTTTCAGATAGTTATGTATTGGATGGTTCAGCGTTATGACTTGTCGTTCAAGTTCATGCTTTATATCATTTAGACTTCTGCTTATCCATGTTTATGATTCATTTCCACTTTAGTTATGCTCTTATTCATGCTATGTATGTTTCATGGATTAGCTAGGAATCATTCGTGGTTCTAGGTCTCGTTTGTGGTCTGGGGTCCTAGCTCGGATCGTCACACTCATTTCACAATGTGATGGAATCAAGAGGCAACTCCTCCAACCATACTGTGGCCTTTCCCGTCAAAGAGATTGGGCATAATCTCAAATGGATGGATTCCTGGATAATGTTGGTTATATTGAATGATTGGCATATTTTGATAAAGTTCTAGAGGTTCTGGTTAGTATCCTCACTAGCTTGCCCCCCGAACAGCCCCTTCATTTACAATAATTGCAGCATGGTGCTTGTGACATGAAAGATCGCATTTCTTACCGTGGGAGATAGGCGAATGGCACCAGCTACATCATTAATCACGCGATCTTCCTCTCCCTCCATTAAACCATCCACACTACCCTTGTTACTTGTGTGGCTCATTTTCACACACCTAAACAAATATAAAAAAGACAGCAACAACGTAAAGTAACTTAAGATACCAAAGAAAATTTGAATCACTAAACAACTAATGGCAATCACAACTCAATTCTTCGGCAACAGTGTAATATTTTCGATAACGCTTAATACATCTCTCCCGGTAAGAGAGGTGGCAGCAGCCGTTGTCAAAAATAAAATACTGGATAGGTGTTGGGATCGAATCCGACAAGGAATTGAGAACGATACTTCAAAAGCTTTAAACTAACTCAAACTAGAATACATCATTTTTCAACACGTGTAAAGTAAAAAGTGGGGGAAAAGGGAAAAATTATCTTGAATTCAAATTTATAAAGCTAGATTGAGCAAGTATTTGGTTGCAAGCGATGAGAGAGGGCTAGGGATGTGTAATAGATGAAGTGCCAACTAGATTGGCATTGAGTCAATTTCCTTAACTTCAATTGCTAGCATGGATAGCATGGATATAAATACGTCCTCTTGTTTTTCAACCACAAGGATGATTTTTCCTTTGATTTTCTCAAACCCCAAAGTTACAATGGAAAAATCATCCAAAAAGATTGAGGAAGGATCAAACTATCTCATCCCACTCTTCTTTCTCAAATTCAAGAAAGATAAGTGAGCTAAACTAATATTTGCAACCACTAATTTCTCTGTTAAAATTTAGAGGAAACAATAGATTCATGCTTATAGATTAATGTTAAGAGTAACTTATTAATACCCAATCAAGTTTAAGCATTCATCAAGCACACACCCTTAGCTAGCAATTTAGCTACTCATTAATGAGGATAGAGAAAATATACCCATGGGTAAATCATCACCAATCATCATCATCATAATGAATAACCAATTTAATCTTTTAAAATTTTCAATAATGGTGTACATAGCTCAAATATTGACGAAGAAGAAGGCCAATGTACTCTACTCTTTCTCTCAATACTTCTCTCTATAACTCAAATCTTCTATCTATTATGTTTGACATGGGTGTGTAAAATTGAGGTAAAATCTGCACATTTACTTTGGCACAACTTTCCAAATCTGCCCTTGAAGCTTCTTAGGTGAAATTGTGCCATAGTTGGATTATTTTTCCCTTGTTAGTGTTTTTGTCACTTGCGAGGAACCTGTGTTTCCGCAAGCCACAGCTACTTCGGAGGTCGGGGTAGCATTATTCCAATGCCGGCTGATGCGAACCTGCACTTCACAGGTTCACTTCCAGTGTCGATTGAAGTAGGTGCCAATATGCGACATGCGTGTTCCTCACTTCTAGCATAGTGCTTTTTGTTCAATTCTTCTATTTTCCTTCTCTAAGTTCAATACCTGCACAATCAAAGATAAAAGGCATAAACCTTCCTAATTTGTGTGAAAATAAAGCAATAGTTCATGCTTAAAAGTTTAATGAGTTGGTAAATTATGAACTCATCATCTAGATGTGGCTTGAGGACGTTAATTTGATAACTCTCTATTTCTCTTCCACGGAAGCTCATCGCAACCCGCAGTCTGCTTTGAAGATTCATGGTATCTAATCGTGACTTCATGATGTCCTTATGATCATATTTTGTTTCAAACGACGAATCCCTAGGACAGCTCATATGAACAAGGTACGACTTGTACCATGGTTCATCAGACCCACTTCCTACCTTTTTTTCATTATTTTCTTAATTCTAACTCTCGGTACCTATTTCCTGTGAAAAATTAAAAAACACATCATATCCACATAAACATGCCTTAGTAATATAATTTCTATGTTTTAAACATCAAAAGTGCCATAAAATTACGGCACATAAGGACCCTTCAAATTCAAATGAATTGGGGTTTTAAAGGTTAGTATAAATAGTATTTTTCCATTCTTATTTAGATATAGTTAGATAGATGGTGAGATATTAAGTTTCTAATAGAAAATTCTAGGTAGAGAAGTAGATCAACTTTGCAATTTAAGATTGAAGATCAAGTTATCAACTCAAGTTATCTGATCCCATTTTTTATTCTATTCATAAGAATATTTACTTGATTTCATCTTCTTCTCTTTCTATGGGTAACTAAACCCAAATCTAGAATGTTCAATTACTTGATTTCGTCTTCTTCTCTTTCTATGGGTAACTAAACCCAAATCTAGGGTTGTGAACCCAATGGGTTGTGAACTGTATTAATCTCAATTAGGTAAAATTGATTGTAGGCTTAAAATATTTGATTGATTTATAAAGTGTGATTGGTATGAAAGTCATTCAATCCTGCCTAATTACCTTTATTGTACTTGAAAGAGCCAATTTATATTGGGTTAGCATCAATCAACAACAACTCAAGGCTATAACCCTTGTTATAGATTCACCTAGATATAGGTTGAATCCAATTAGCACAATATAATTGGGTAGAAGCGAGTTCTCTTCAATTTTACAAAATTGATGTAGATTGGCATCGTTGGTGTTGTTGAAAGACACTATCACACCACAAACCTAGAGGGGCAGGACTGGCACCCTGTTTCGCACCTAATCGAGTACATCTGCCACAAATTTAACTATAAAAAGCAAGAACCGATGACGTTTGGCATCACAACACAATCCAAATCAAAGTAAACCACATACTATACATTAAGGCCAACCTAGACTACAACAACAATACTACATCCACAACATACATCTGCGAGCCTTTATGAGTATAACATAAATAAATTGTCCGAGATAGGGCCCCGAACTACACATAATACAAATATCTGGCAACTCCAAAAGACTTGGAGCTTTACCGACTCAGTTGGAACTCCACTCAGCAAACAAGAAACTCGATCAACCTGCTGATCAACACTTACAGGCATGAATGCAGCGCCCCGACTAGGCGTCAATATAGAAATATACCGAGTATGTAAGTTGGATAACATAGCAGATTGAAAGTACAGAGAAAAAGATATATCATATTACAACAGGAGGAAAATCATGAATTGAGTAAGAAAATAGAACCTACCTATCCCCCATAAGCCAAGCAAGCCTAACATAACAAGATAACGCAATAAATAGACACTCAACCGGCACCTCGCCACCACAACTCACTTGTAACCACCTATATATTTTGGAGCCTAATAAAATGTCTTACCTCAGCCAACTCTAGGCCTCTAAACAACCTCGGCTATCATCATTCATGAGTAGCATCTACGACATATCAGACAAAGATAATACAAGGTAACAACATAATATGTAAATCAAACCACAATCACAACCTTGCCGAAAACCCTCATGGACATACAGGCATCCACAAAATATAACCACACATATAATCAACAATATCAATCAAGCACTATCGGAATAACACTCGGTTGTACGTAATCGATGGAACTTAATCCAATTGGGAGAACTATCGCGATTCACACAAGGCTCGGACATGTTAGAATAAATCTCAAATCATGATTCACCTCGGTACTACATAGGAAGTATCAATTCCATAGACCATAATAGCACTTGGGCTCAACCCCTAGCCGGAACAACTCTCGTGTGTCGAGTATTAACAAGCCATGAGGAAACAATCAAAGTATACAATCAAGGCAAGTATATACATAGCCAATTGTTCACACGCAAGCCACACATTTAAGAAAGTTACAAAATATTAACCCTTACTACGACTACCAAAGTTCTATTAACAAGCCAACACGACCACTGACTCAAATTATAACCAAAGGGCATTGCCACCATTGATCCTAGCCCCCATTAAGGCATCAATCAACATATCCAATCATTGTAACCATAGAAAAAGTCAACAATCTAAGTCCAAATACCATGACAACTATTCAACAACTCTCACGTACAATCGCTGTCACAATTATGCCCTTCAATAGTCAATCACAAACTAATGATAAACTAAACATATATTTATGCACATAATACCATATAACCAGCACATTAACAAGCTTAATAACAACACAATTTAAGTCTCCAAAAATAGCAAATAAGCAAGAGTTTAGTAGTAGCGATAGTTTTATGAAAATCACAACGAAACGGAGAAAACAAAAGTCTTGATAGACCTTATGCTCCCATGAAGAAAGCTAGTTGAAACCTTAATTCCATAAGCACCGAAAAATTTCCTATAAATAGCAACTATAATACCCCAGAAGGTCCTAAGAATAGACTCGGGAGTTGAAGTTGGAAACTGCAAAAGTAATTGGAATTTTGCACCAGGATGACTCGAGGTACAAATCGTGGTGAGGACCTACGACTCATGACTCGAGTCGTGATGAAGTTCGGGAGACTGAGGTCATATCACGAGTGGTCCTACAAATCGTGATGCATAGGTACGACTCATGGTTAGGAGTCGTGGTGAAACTCTCAGTGTTTCCCGAGTGAGTCGTCACGGGTCATGGTACGACTCGTAGGATGTATCAACGAGACATGATGAGGAGTCGTGGGTAAGTCATAGTTGGTATGGGTGGATGATACCACGATTGACAGTAAGACCTGTAGGATGGTACTACCAGTCATGGTATGCGAGTCGTGGCCAGTTTCAGAAGATTGAAAAAATGGTTAGGTGACCATGAGTCGTGACTTCGTGGTACGACTCGTGGTACGAGTAGTGGTCTAGGCCAGAACTGTTTTTCATAGAAATTTTATTAAGGGAAAATTTGACATTCCTATGCTTTTGTATCCTAAACCATGTAGTTTTAGCTTCAGTTTTAAACGTTTTAGTGGGGGTAATGGGTTATTTCCCTCATTCCCACTTAGACTTCCAAAAAAATACGTAGAGTTCCTCTCAGAGCATTTCAAAGCAATAGCTAGGGCAGCCTTTTTTTCACAGTTCCTCAAGAGTTTTCACCAGGTATATGGGAATTCAACAAGGGGATAGTTCTTCCCGTGTGTCCCTAAAATCTTCATTATTTTACCTATAATAGTTTAGCCCTGTGGATTCGAGATATAGGAGATTTGTCGGACCTATATCTTTAAAATTTTGAGTAGAATATTTCTCATGATTTTTACTGCTTATTATTCCCTATTTCGAGGCATTTATGAGAATTGTATCCTGTGGAATAATTTAGCCCTAATTTTTAGTTCAGTAGAATTTAGGATCTTGCTTGTTGGACTAGTTTCCCTGTAGCTTGATT
>JACEIK010001576.1:127687-142477 GCA_018107945.1 Datura stramonium | reverse complement strand
ATTGATGACCTGTTCGACCAGCTTCAGGGAGCCAGTTGTTTCTCCAAGATCGATCTCAGGTCAGGATACCATCAGTTAAGGGTTAGAGAGTGTGACATACCAAAAATAGCATTCAAAACTCGATATGGTCACTACGAGTTTGTGGTGATGTCCTTTGGGTTAACGAACACCCCAGCAGCCTTCATGGATTTGATGAATAGGGTTTTCAAGTAGCATCTGGATATGTTCATCATTGTATTTATTGATGACATTCTGGTGTACTCTAGAAATGAAGAAGAACATGCCAATCACCTAAGGTTAGCATTACAAACTCTTAGAGATCGCCAATTATTTGCCAAGTTCAGCAAGTATGAATTCTAGTTGAAGTCTGTGACTTTTTTAGGTCATGTGGTCTTAGGTGAAGGGATACAAGCAGATCCTCATAAGATAGCAGTAGTGAAGGATTTGCCCAGACCTACCTCTCCTACTAAAATCAGGAGTTTCCTGGGCTTATCAGGTTATTACCGACAGTTTGTGGAAGGTTTCTCCTCCATAGCATCTCCTTTGACCAAGTTAACCCAGAAGAAGGTGTGGTAAGATGAGTGTGAGAAGAGTTTTTAGGAGTTAAATACTCGACTCACTACCGCTCCAGTTTTGACCCTGCCAGAAGGAACGAATGGGTTGGTTGAATATTGTGACGCCTCTAGAGTTGGACTTGGTTGTGTTTTGATGCAGCCGGGAAAAGTGATAGCCTATGCCTCCAGACAGCTCAAAGTCTATGAGAAGAACTATCTGACTTATAACTTGGAGCTGGCAGTGGTGGTGTTCGCATTAAAAATATGGAGACATTACTTATATGGAGCTCACGTAGATGTATTTACAAATCATAAGAGTCTGCAGTATGTCTTCAGTCAGAAGGACCTAAATCTTCATAAGAGAAGGTGGTTAGAACTACTGAAAGACTATGACATGAGTGTGCTATATCACCCGGGAAAGGCCAATGTGGTGGCTGATGCACTAAGTAGAGTGTCTATGGAAAGCATGACTCATGTAGAAGAAGGAAAAAAGGAACTGGCTAAAGATATTCACAGGCTAGCCTAGTTGGGAGTACAGTTGGTGGATTCTACTGAGGGTGGTTTAGTAATGCAGAGAGGGTCAGATTCCTCTTTAGTAGTGGAGGTTAAGTCTAGACAAGATGAAGATCCCATCCTACTTAAGATGAAGGAAGCAATTCTCAGGAAAGAAATAGAAGCTTTCTCCAAAGGGGGAGATGGTGTGCTCCATTACCAGGGTAGATTATGTGTACCGGATATCGGCAAGTTGAGACAGCATATATTGGCTAAAGTGCACAGCTCTAGATATTCCATTCACCCTGGTGCTATTAAGATGTACCATGATTTACGGGATATTTACTGGTGGAACAGCATGAAAAGAGATATTGCTGAATTTGTAGCTAAGTGCCCGAACTGCCAGCAAGTAAAGGTAGAACACCAGAGACCGGGAGGTATGACTCAGGATATCCATATACCCACATGGAAGTGGGAAGAAATAAACATGGACTTCATTATGGGTCTACCTCGGACTCGTCGGCAACATGACTCTATCTGGGTGGTAGTAGACCGGATGACTAAGTTAGCACATTTTCTCCCAGTCAAAACCACAGATTCAGCTAAGTACTATGCTAGACTTTATATTCGGGAGCTATTTAGACTACATGGGGTGCCCTTGTCCATTATTTTAGACAGAGGTACCCAATTCACCTCACTTTTGTAAATCTTTTCAAAAAGGACTAGGTACCCAGGTCAAGCTCAGTACAACTTTTCACCCGCAGACAGATGGACAAGCTGAGCGGACCATTCAGACCTTAGAAGATATGCTAAGACCATGTGCAATCAATTTTAAGGGTAATTGGGATGACCATTTGCCTCTTATCGAGTTTGCATACAAGAACAACTATCACTCTAGCATTCAGATGGCCCCATTTGAGGCATTATATGGTAGGTGGTGTAGATCCCCTATAGGGTGGTTTAAGGTTGGAGAATCTGCCTTGCTAGGGCCAGACTCGGTACTTGAAGTAATGCAGAAAGTTCAGCTCATCCGAGGAAGGTTGAAAATAACTCAAAGCCGTCGAAAATCTTATGCCGATGTACGGAAAAGAGAATTGGAGTTTACAGTTGATGACTGGGTATACCTAAAAATTTCTCCCATGAAAAGGGTGATGAGATTTGGTAAAAAGGGAAAAGTTAGTCCACGATATGTGGGACCCTATAAGATTCTGAGGCAGATTGGTAAAGTGGCCTACGAGCTAGAGTTACCTTCAAAACTAGCAGCAGTACACCCAGATTTCCATGTGTCACTTTTGAATAAGTGCATTGGAGATCCAACCTCTGTGGTTCCATTGGATAGTGTGGCAGTCAAGGATAGTCTTACCTATGAGGAGATACCAGTCTAGATCCTTAACCATCAGGTTTCAAAATTAAGGAACAAGGAAATAGCTTCAGTAAAGGTGTTATGGAGAAATCAGCATGTTGAGGGAGCTACGTGGGAAGATGAAGCAGATATGATGGCTAAATACCCCCACTTATTTCGTACTGGCTCAGTTTCAGTTTGAGGTATCAGTTTTTGCCCCAGACCTCTAATACGTTTTTCATATTCCGTGCATGCGTGCAAGTTTGTTTTATGATATGATATATGTATGTGATGTTCGAATTCAGTTTAGCTATGAAGTTCTTTTCGGGGTTAGTCATTTTGTTAGTCTTCGGCTTTAATGGTTAATATTTGCATATGGTAATTGTATGTTTCTGGTTGCTGCTTGTTCCCTACATTCGAGGATGAATGTTTCCAAGGGGGAGATATTGTAATACACCGGAAGAGCCTAAGAATAGACACGGGAGTTGAAGTTGGAAACTGCAAAAAAATCTGGAATTTTGCACCGGGACGACTCGAGGTACGAATCATGGTGAGGACCTATGACTCATAACTCGAGTCGTGATGAAGTTCGGGAGCTTGAGGTCATATCACGAGTGGTCCTATGAATCGTGAAGCGTAGGTACGACTCATGGTTAGGAGTCGTGGTAAAATTCTCAGTGGTGCCAGAGTGAGTCGTTATGGGTCATGGTACGACTCGTAGGATGTAGTAATGAGTCGTGATGAGGAGTCGTGGGTAAGTCGTAGTTGGTATGGGTGGATGATACCACGACTGACAGTATGACCCATAGGATGGTACCACGAGTCGTGGTATGCGAGACGTGGATAGTTTCAGAAGGTTGAAAAAAATGGTAAGGTGACCACGAGTCGTGACTTCGTGGTATGACTCGCGGTACAAGTCTTGGTCGGGGCTTGAACTTTTTTTTAGGAAATTTTAATTAAGGGAAAATCGACTTTCCTATGCTTTTGGACCCTAAATCATGTCGTTTTAGCTTCAGTTTTAGACGTTTTAGTGGGGGTAATGGGTTATTTCCTTCATTCCCCACTCAGACTTCCAAACAAAAATACGCAGAGTTCCTCTTTGAGCATTTCAGAGCTACAGCTAGGGCAGCCTTTTCTTCTCAGTTCCTCAAGGAAATTCTTCGAGTTTTCACTAGGTATGTGGGAATTCAACAAGGGAATAGTTCTTCCCTTGTGTCCTTAAAATCTTCGTTGTTTTTCCTCTAACAGTTTAGCCTTGTGGATTCGAGATGTAGGAGAATTGTCAGACCTATATCTTTAAAAATTTGAGTAGAATATTTCTCATGATTTTTACTACTTATTATTCCCTATTTCTAGACATTTATGAGAATTGTATCTTGTGGAATAATTTAGCGCTAATTTTCAGTTCAGTAGAATTTAGGATTTTACTTGTTGGACTAGTTTTCTTGTAGCTTGATTCTAACATATTTGAAATTCCCATATTATCAGTGTATGTGGAAATTTTAGTCAGATAATTACATATCCAGTCTCAGTCAGATTATTAGACTCAGTGTTGTCCAGAAATGTCAGCTGATTAGTTTGACTCCAGTTTTTTTTTGAGGTGTTAGTGGTGCCTCCGAATTGTCAGACTCAGATTTAGACTACAGTTATTTGGTCCATTAGGCGGTCATGACGTTCTAGTTATAACTCTAACCATCCTTGAACCCCAGTTCAGTTATCAGTTTATTCTCTAGATAGTTATGACGCTTCCAGATAAGCATCTCTGACAAGTCTTAGAACTCAGTTTCCAAATCTGGTCCTATAAGACACTTAGGGAAACTCTCTGACAGTATCCTTGGGTCAGTATAGTCTTGGACCCCAGTATCGAGCTATTCGCTTGTCAGTAGTAGCAGTAATAAGATTATCTAGTGGGAGTAGGACTTAGCACCGAAAGGGACAGAGTTCCAGCGCACCCAGGTTCCAGAACTATGTTGGCACCGTAGGTTTTATTTACTTGGCCTAACGTTCCCCTTTTACATTGATTTTCACAGTCCAAGCCTTTATACCCTGGCAAGGTATATTGGGCCCTACCGATGGGGTGTGTACATTGGACTCCACGTCTAGCTCACGTGGTTATATATCGGTTATAGCCTCTCCCACTAGTCAGTACAGTTTACTCTCAGATTCTTCATCCCAGATCAGTTCAGTGCAGTATCTCTTCAGACATAGGGCATGTTTATGACCATCAACAGGGTCATTTTTGACCATATTAGTTTTATATCAGTTGATTTAGTTTTCAGCATTTCAGTTGGTCATTTCATGTCATGCCAGTTCAGTTACTAGTTCTTTNCTTTTATGCTCTATCATTTCATGATACTGTTGCAGGTTCCCAGACTCGGCATCGTTATCTATTGCAATCCAGATACTCCTCCGCTGCAGCCGAAGTGTGAGTCCTCATCATTCGAGGGCTTTGTTTTACTTTCTTTCAGTTGAATTATTATTTCAGTTAGACTTAGAGTTAGCTGGGGGCTTGTCCCAACAACTCCTCAGTTAGATGGCTTTCAGACAGACATGGTTTTCAAATTTATCTGTATTATTCAAATGTTTTGAACTTTATGTTTTCATACTTGTCTCTCATAAATGTTTTATGATATTATTTTAAAGTTCTGTTGTGCATCTTTACTCAGAATGCTAGTGACTGATAGATCAGGGGTTGACTTGATGTCACTTGTGGCTTCAAGTACCGTGTTATGCCCAGGGTGTAGGCTCGGGGCGTGACACTAACACCCCAAAAAAGCAGCCAACAAGTTCAACAAAGAAACAACAAACGATGACACTTATTCAACTAACATTTGATGAAATCAGCGGTAGAATATCTAAGATAACAACCTACTAACATCAGCAACCTATTAATCAACCTAAAAATACTAAAAAAATCAATAGAGGAAGGAAGCTAACCAATTATTCACCAAGAACAGCCACAAAAAATGCAACCACAATGATCCAACAATACCGATGAAACTTAATCAGTAAGATTTCTACTGATTCGATGATAGAAATTTTGAGTTAACCATCTACTGACACCTAAGAACTCATAGAAATCATATCTATATAAGGGTTAAAGGATGAAGAAGCTTTTCCATCGAAGCTTCCCTAAAAGCCACCAAACTCTCTGGAAAATTCGTCAAAACACTATCTATACGAACAATTCAACCTTCCGACCTTCAATTCCACCTTGAATTATTTTTCCTTAGACTAAAACCATCAAGAACATGTTGGAAAAACTCTAGGGAGAATTCTGGTTGGGAAATTTCTAGAAATGAGAAATGGATGTAAAACCACCAATCAAAGGGACTTATATAGTCCTCCACCGACTTGGCCCGCTTTGACATGCCTGCTTGTGCAGTCTCGTGAACACGCGAATATCTTTCTATTCTAAAGTCGTATCCACAAATGGTTTATTACACTGGAAACTAAAATTATAGACCTTTAGTTTGATAGGTCGTAAGCCCCCTAATTCCTTATATATTGGGAGAAAAGATTTGAGACATTTCACCCAAATTTCAGAGAATTTAAGAAACAAATTGAGATTATTTTTGCTGGCTTTTGCCCTATAACTTGATTGATGTCCTATCATAACATACAAGCACAGAGTGACTCAAATACCTCAAAAAACTTCCTTCTTTGCATATTAACTACCCTTAGTATTACCTCGAAATATGGATTTTTTGCTTAAACTATATGGGGTGTTATCTCCTTCTCCCCCTTAAAAACATTTGTCCTCAAATGTTGGATGACATGCACCATTTCAATAAAAACACTATCAAAACAAGACATAGCCTCACACAATCATGAAACTCTTAGGTCTACCACAAATAACTCTAAACAGAAAAACCTTTTACCTTGTGTGGGCGTGACACAATAATAACCAAAATCAATATAAGGACCTTACCTACCACTATGTCTAGCCACTGTCCGGCTATCGTCCACCACGTCACAAGTATCCTTGCACAAGCAAATGTGAGTCTAGACCCTACTCCTATGACAGCTAACATCTCACAAGATTTCAATCCAAAAAGAAGGATAACAATTCTAAATGTCCTACAGCGTCCTGTTTATAAATACGTTGCACAACACATGCATAAACAAGTCTCCACTAGAGATGACTCATAGACTCCCTAGGATACGAACTGCTCTAATACCAAGTTTGTAACACCCCAAACCCGGAGAGGCATGACTATTACCCTACACTACACCTGATCAAGCACATCCTACAAATAATCTAACTATAATATGCTAGAATCGATGAAGTTTGGCATCACAACACAATCTAAATTAGAGTAAACGACATAATATAACAGACGCTAGCTCATTGATCAACCAATTGATATACAATAGATCTTCAAGACTTCAGAATGGAAAACAACGATACATTAAAGGCCCACCTAGCCTAAAATAACAACACTATATCCACAACAGACTTCTACGAGCCTCTATAAGAACAACAAAAATCAACTGTTTGGGATGGGGACATGAACTACCCATAATACAAACATCTGGAAACTCTGAACGATTTGGAGCTTTATTGACTCAGATGAACTCCACTCAGCAACCAAGAAATTCAATCTACCTGCCGACCAGCACCTGCAGGCAACAATATAGCACTCTGACTAGGGCGTCAGTATGGAAATATGACTACTATCTAGCAGCAATCCTTCCCTTAACCCTAATCAGCTTAAGACATGGGAAGTATGTAAGGCGGATAAAATGATAGATTCAAAGTACAGATCAACAGATATATTAGATAACACTAGAAGGGAAAAAAATGAATTAAGTAAGCAAATAGAACCTACCTAGCCCCCATAAGCCTGACAAGTCTAACATAACAAGATAAGCGAATAAATAGACACCTCAGCTGGTACCTCGCCGCCACAACTCACGTGTAACCGCTGGTACCATCTGGAGCCTAATCAAATGTCGTACCTGAGCTAACTCTAGGCCTCTCAACAACCTCGATTATCATCAAGTCATGAGTATCATCCACAACTTATCAAACAAAGATAATATAAGGAAATAATACAATATATAAATCAAATCACAATCACAGCCTTGTCAGAAACCCTCACGGCCTTACAGGCATCTACCAAACATAAACACACATATCAACAACAATACCAATTAAGCACTGCCTGAACAAATCTTGGTTGTGTGTAGTTAATAGAACTCAATCCAACTGGGAGGACTATCGCGATTCCTAGATGACTCGGACATGATGGAACAAATCTTTAGTCATGCCTTGCCTTGGTACTACACAGGAACTATCAACTCCACGGACCATAATAGCCCTTAGGCTCAACCTCTAGCCGAAACAACTCTTGTGCGTCAGGTATCCACACGCCCCAAGACAACAATCAAAGTATATAATCAAGGAAAATATATGCACAACCAATGTTCACACCCAAGCCACATATTTAAGAAGGGTATCACATCCCATCCCTTAGTATGACCACCAAAGCTCTATCAACAAAGACAACACGGCCACTGCCTCAAATTATAACCAAAAGGCATTGCCACTATCGATCCTAGCTACCACTAAGCCATCAATCAACATATCCAATCACCGTAACCACACTACAAGTCAACAATCTAAGTTCGAATAACACAAAAATTGTTCAATGACTCTCACGTACAATTGTTGTCATAAATCTATTGACTAGTCACAATTATGCCCTTCAATAGTCAATCCCGAACTAACAATTGACCCAACACATAGCTATGCACATAATAACATATAACTAGAACCTGAACAAGGTTAATAACAACATAATTTAAGGACTGAAAAACAGCCTATAAGAATGAGTTTATCAGTAGCAATAGTTTTACGAAAATCATGTCGTAATGGAGAAAACAAAAGCCTTTAACATACCTTAAACACCCATGAAGCAAGCTAGCCAAATCCTTAATTCCAAAAGAAAAAAACAAGTGCCTAAGAACAGAAACTCACACCTCAAAAACGCTGCCAACAAGTTCAACAAAGAAACAACACAATACGACATTTATTTGGCTAACTATCTATGAAATCAACTGTAGAAATTCTAAGATAACAGCCTACTAACATCAACAATCTGTTAATTAACCTAAAAATACTAGGAATCAATAACGAAAGGCAGCTTGCCAATTACTCAGCATGAACAGCCACCAATAATGCAGCCACAAAGATTTAACAAGACGACAATATCAATGAAACATAATTAGCAAGATTTCTACATATTCAACGATAGAAATTCCAGGTTAACCATCTACCAACACCTAAGAACTCATAGACATCATATATAGATAATACCTTAAGGAGGAAGAATCCTACCAATCAAAGCTACCCCAAACAACCACCAAAATCTTCAAAAAATTCATCAAAACACGATCAATACAGATAATTCAACCTCCCGACCTTCGATTCCACCTTGGATTATGTTTCCTAAGCCCATATCAAGAACATGTTTTAACACCTCTTTGTAGAGTTTTGGTCAAGGAAATTTTTCCAAATTGAGAAATGGATGTAAAACCACCGACCAAAGGGACTTATATAGTCCTCCACTAACATGGCCTACTTGGACGTGCTTGCTTGCACAATCTTGCAAAAATACAAATATCTCTCTATTTCGAAGTTGTATCGACAAACGGTGTAATGAGTTACAAACTAGACTCATAGACCTTTAATTTTATAGGTGGTAGGCCGCCTAATTCCTTATATCTTGGAAAAAAATCTCTAAGACATTTAACCCAAATTTCAGAGAATTTAAGAAATAAATTAGTGATAACTTTTTTAGGCTTTTGTTCTACAACTTGATCAACGACCAATATAACATATGACTATAGATTGACTCAAATACCTCAATACTTCCTTCTTAGCACATCAAGTACCCTCAGTCTTACCTCAAAGAATGAATTTGTTGCTTAAACTATATNAACCTTCACTTGCTTCCTTCTTAGCACATCAAGTACCCTCAGTCTTACCTCAAAGAATGAATTTGTTGCTTAAACTATATGGGGGATGAGTATACGAGCACGGTATCAAGAAAGCAGGAGGCTGGTTGCCTAAAATATTGCTTGCATATTCATTTAAAGTCAATTCTCAACTTTTCTATTTGAGAGATATAGGGGGATTAACCCAGATTTGGGGATGCTTTTACACCTCATAGGTTTCTATCCTTTTACCAACGTGTGTGTACATATGTTGAGAGTTTTGGAGTGTGATGCATGCGAGGAAAGGGCTCAGGAGATGAGTATACGAGCACGGTATCAAGAAAGCAGGAGGCTGGAGCTGAAGGTTGGGCGCCCTGGGTGTCGCGCCGAACTTCCTGCCCGACACCATGGTCGGAGCGTCGCACCCCTGGCCTAGCGCGATGGGCGTCATGTCGCGCCGCCGTACCACCACCTCTTATATATACATATATGTTTCAAGTATGAATTCCAATTCATTAAATATTTTCCAAAATCAAACCACGACCCTATGACTATTCTCTCTCATTTTCTCTTCGGTTTTAGCAAAATTATGCCGTTAAACTCCGTTCAAATGAAAATTCATCTTGGACAACGAGTTTCAGTCCTATGAGGAATGTCCCTGCAGAGTTATTTCTTGAAATATCTCAGAGTACCAGAACCCCGCTGAGTAAAAGTGGTAGAAATCACTTCTGGTTCAGTCCTAAGTCGCTACAAGTGATAGGTAAGCATTTCTACCTTCTAAACTCTCGGAAATTTGTAAGTTTTTTGTCAAATTAGACAACGTTTGGGTTGTAACTAATGTCTTTGAAAGATGTAGTTATTAATCCATTTTCTATTATTGAAAATAGCCTTATTCTTGCAGTATAAGGGCAACAAGTTGGTGGAATTACCAACTTCAGGTTGGAACCATTTGGGTGAACAGAAATCAACAATTAAGGTATGTTAAGTCTAATCCTTTTGGCAAGTTATTCTCGTCGTAACATTGATATGACCTGTACTTCTATAGTAACTTGAGAATATGAATGTTGTAGTTAGTCATTACGAATAGATTTGAGATTGTAGTGTAGCATCCTTGGTAGGGGTTGATCATATTTCGTATGAACTCTTGTTGTGATTAGCTGAGGGACTATTAAGCACATCAACTACTTACAGAGCTATACCCTACTTATGGAGCTATGAAGCTACTAATGCTTTTGGAGCTATAGATTTCTTACGGAGCCACGATGCTGCTATCATTCATAGAACTATAAGGTTGCTTTTGGAGTTATTATATTACTTATGAGCTCCTGAATTGCTTACAAAGCTAATAAACGTCTGAAGGGAATAAAGTAAAGGCTTCGGGGCCATGTTGGAGTCTTCTATGAACTCCTTCTATGCTCAAAATGACATTACCGACCCACACAAGGGCCTGGTTTGCCTGAGATGTAGTTGTAGTCACTTGTGGAGCCTCAGGGGTACCTCTAGGGGTATATAGACTATTTGGCACTTTTACAGGGCTTATGGGGCCCAGGTAGGTTATTCTGTGTTGATTGTACCTTCCAGGCTTATGTGGGCCCGATTAGATTCTTGTTTGTATATTTACTTGCTAGTTATATTTCAGATTGTGAGGCTATTCAGGTTGAACTCTAATCCTTCTTATCGATTACTTTGAGTTCTTTTATCATTTTTATTTAGCTTTTATTATTGTCTTACATATTCGGTACATGTTATACCGACGCCCGTCCATGGGGCACTACGTACTTGCCTGCAGGTGCGGATAGACATGGTTCAGGATCTCCTTAGCCGTCATCTAGGGTTAGCAGTCTAGGCAGCTCTTTTTCTCTAGAGTTGTTAGTGAAAAAGGTTTTCTCTTTTGTTGTACAGCTATTGGGTAGGTCGGGGTCCTATCTCGACCATTATTCCACTCTTAGAGGCTTGCGGACTATAGTTTCTAGTTGTTGATAGGTTGTTGTTTGCTATGTAGGGTAGGGCCTATGTATGTTATGTTTTATGTGTTGGTCGTGTGGTTCCTAGTTTAGCTATCAGTTAGCATCCTTGTCGGCTATACTATATATATAACTTCCTATTTTCCTTATGTTATAACTTAGAAAGCATGGTAGCCTTGTCGGCCCATATAGGATCCTTTTTTATCACGTCTGTTAGGTTAGATTTTTTCTTTTACATTGCTATGTGGCCTTGTCAGCCCGAGCCTATGTTTATAGCAGAGATATAGCTATTTCTTTTCTCGATTTTGAGTTGCTGGCAGGTACCATAGGTGCATACCAGCCAAGTTAGCCCAGGTCCTGGTGTGGCACTAGGTGCCAGTTATGCCTCCCAAGGTGGGGCGTGTATCAGAGCAACGTTGTATCCTAGGGAGTCTGCAAGCCCTGTCTAGTAGAGTCTTGTCTATGAGTGTTTTATGCACCAGATTCTATAGGCAGGAGGCTACGACGCATGATAGTGTGGTTACCCTTCTTCCTTCTCAAATCGTGTTGTAGAGCTATGTTGTATAGTGTTGAGTCCCTAAGCTTACGTTATTCTATTTATCTACAGAGAAAATATCTAATTCACAACAGACCATGACTGGTAGGGAGTTCGGTATTGCGGTAGGAAAGGGCACTAGCAGGGTGCCATAATCAGAGCTGGCTCAACCAGAGGGCGATAGGGAACCATCACCTAGATCTCCATAGCATTCACCGCAAAACTAGTAGCCCTCCAAGGAAACAGATACATGTTATACCCCAGGAACCCATGTATCAGACTTGGGATTCAAAACAGAGAAAAACTGGAAATTCGCACCAGGTCATAGAACGATCCGTGAGGTGGATCGTGAAGGGTGACCACGAGTCATGGAGTGACTCGTGGTCAAGCAGGGCACGACTATGTTTTTGGGTGAGACCACAGGCATAAACACGAGTCGTGGTCAGGACACACGACTCGTTAGGTCTCCAGTGGTCTAGGTGGACCAGTAGGAAAAATCGGAAAGGGCAGTGAAGACCACCGGTGGTGACCACGTGTCGTGGTCAGCCACCACGATTCATAAGGTCCCTCGTGGGGTCCCTTGGAGAGTTTGGGGCAGTGAGCATGACGGATCCTAGCCACAAGTCGTGCCCCTTGGCAACTACTCGTGAGGTCCCTCATTAGGGGGCCCTGACAGTGTTTTCTGCGTTTTAATAAGCGTGTTTTCGTAATTCCTAAGTTCCTAAGGCCAAAACTACATATTTTAAGCTCTAAATGGGGTCTTTTAAGGGGTATTAACTCATGTTAGGCCTCATTCATGCATGCAAGATTTTAGGGAGGAGGATAGAAGATGATTCAAGGTGTTCTTCCCCAATTCCTCACAATTCCACCTTGGGCTTTTAGGGGAGATTAAGAATCAGTGTTTTCAGGTATGTAAGGTCATCAATGGGTGGTTCCTTCCTCACCCATGCCCCTACTCTATGATTTTACTTATAAGTTACCAAAAACTCATAGGGTTTTATAATCGATTTGTATAAAATTAGATGACTTAATTATGGGCTTGTGATTTTGAAATATTATCCTAATCTACTAATTTTGATCATCTTTTGGGATTTAAATTGATTATAATATTGTTGATTTTGAATTTCTAAACAATTAAGCTTGTTTATGCATGCCCCATGATGAATCGATTTATAATCCATGGATCCATTGGTGTTTTGATAAGACCAGCATGAATTATGAATTCATTTATGAATTTATTATGTTATCTACTACGAACTTATGAATTTCAAGCTACATGCATGATCGACAAGTATGTATGAATTTTATCAATCATAAATTATGTTTTTGACCGACCCACGGGCCTTACCTCATGGCTAGTTTACTTATCTATACGCATGCTTCTAATTATCATGATTTAACTAGACATTAACTCATGCATGATATACTATGAGCACTATATATATGTTTTGGGATTAGTATCAAACACCGAGTAGGTTCGGGGCTCACGTTTAGGCCTTGGATCTCATGAACTACATTCCATCGTAGGTATGTTGGGACCCCTTTCATGTTTTTCCCTAGCCCAAATGGCCCTTTCTCATGTGTGATCACTCCCTTCATGGTTCCTACCCTTGGCAAGGTACGACCACCCTTCTGACTAGGGTTACAAGTCGAGCTTCATGTGTGCTCATATGGGGTATGTCGGTTAAGAGAATCTCCCACTGTTCCTCATGATTTATGCATGTTATGGCTATGTATATTGACTCAAGTTATGTTAATTAAAGATCTTTTATTACGACTATGACTATGTTATGCTACGAACATTTAGAAAACCTTAAGTCGTATGATAGGTTATGATGATTTACAATACGAGCATGTTGTCCTACTCTTATGATTACTTATGGATTTTTATACATGTTTTAAATGTACATTTCACTTACCTTGCATACTCGGTACATTCCACATACTGACCGCATAAATTTTATGTTGTATCATTTCATGATACAAGTCCCGATTCTCAGGCTCATCACCACCAGTAGATAGTCTCAGCCTTGCTCTCAGCGTAATTGGTGAGTCCTCATGTTCCGAGGGATACATGTTCACACTCTATGTCATTTCTTTCAGTTTTTAGATGTTGGATTAGTTGGGGAATTGTCCCATCAATCCGCCTGTCATGTTTAGAGGCTTATCAGACTTAAAGTTGTATTCCGTCATATTGTATAAGTATCATACTATTCTTCCCCTCATGTTATGTTATAATTATATTCTTTATGTTAAGTCTTCTGCTCATGTGATTGAAGATGTATTCTCATGCCATGGGTTGACTTGGGGTCTCTCGGGGCTCCTCGTCTCGTGTCTACGATCCAAGTGTACATTTGGGTCATGACAAACTTGGTATCAGAGCCATAGGTTTGAAGTGTCCTAGGAAGTCTGAAAGCCGCGTTGAGTAGAGTATTTTTCATGGGTGTGAAGCATGCCACACTTATGATGAAGAGGCTACTAGACTTTTAGGAAATGTTCCCTTCTTTCATGATCTATGTCGTGCGATGAACGTCCTTTACTCCTCTAATTGGTGATATTCACGTTTTCAGAATCATGCCTCCACGACGAGTTAATACAAGGAGAAACAAAAATGGAAATGATCATGAGGGTGCCCATGATGGTGAGCATCAGCCTGCTCCACCCGTTCATGAGGAGCACGTACCAGAGCCAGCCGCCAATGCTGAGTTTAGGGTGGCGATTCAGATGCTGGAACAGGCCATGACTGCCCAGGTCCATAATTAGACGATGGCGCATTTCCCTCAGAATGGGAATGTAGTGGCAGCTAGGGTGAGAGATTTCTTGAGGATGAGACCTCCAAAGTTCACGGGGTCAAAGGTGGACAAGGATCCACACGATTTTATATAGGAGATTCTGAAAATCACCCAAGTCATGGGGGTGAAAAATGGGGAATGAATTGATTTGACCTCCTACCAGCTAAAG